>PVJL010011789.1:16571-40806 GCA_004026885.1 Lyroderma lyra
AAAAAAAAAAAAAAAAAAAAAAAAAAAAAAAAAAAAAAAAAAAAAAAAAAAAAAAAAAAAAAAAAAAAAAAAAAAAAAAAAAAAAAAAAAAAAAAAAAAAAAAAAAAAAAAAAAAAAAAAAAAAAAGAACAAAGCTGAAGGCAACACACTTCCTGATTTCAAATTATATTACAAAGGGATAGTAATAAAAAAAATATGGTGTTAACATAAAAATAGACATATAGATCAATGAAACAAACTAGAAAGCCCAGAAATAGACCCATGCATATATGTACAATTAATTTATGAGAAAAAGAACAAAGAATATACAAGGGGGAAAAGGAAGTCTCTTCAATAAATGGTGTTGGGAAAACTAGATACCCACATGCGAAAGAGTGAAACCAGACCCCTATCTTACATCATACACAAAAACAGCTCAAAATGGATTAAAGACTTAAACTTAAGACCCGAAACTATAAAATTCCTAAAAGAAAACAGGAAAGAAATTCTTTGACATTGGTCTTGAAAATAATTTTTTGACATCAAAAGCAAAAATAAACAAGGGGGACTACATCAAACTAATAAGCTTCAGAACAGCAAAGGAAATCATCAACAAAATGAAAAGGCAACTTATGGCATGGGAGAAAATATTTGAAAACTGCATGTCCAATAAGGGGTTAATATCCAAAATATACAAGGAACTCATATAACTCAATAGCAAAAAAATCCAAATAACCCAACTAAAAAATGGGCAGAGGACCTGAATAGACACTTTTCTATAGAAGACATACAAGTGGCTATCAGGTACATGAAAAGGTGCTTAATATCACTAATCAAGGAAATGCAAATCAAAACCACAATGAGATATCACCTTACACCTGTTAAAATGTCTATATCAAAAAGACAAGAAATAATTGCTAGTGAGAAAAGGAAACTCTTGTGCACTGTTGGGATATAAATTGATACAGCCACTTTGCAAAACAGTATGGAGATTCCTCAAGAAATTAAAAATAGAACTACCATATGATCCAGCAATTCCACTTCTATGTATACATCCAAAGAAAACAAAATCATGATCTTAAAGAGATATCTGTGCTTCTGTGTTCATTGCAGTATTATTCACAGTAGCCAAAATATGGAACGAAGCTGTGTCCATAGACAGATAAATGGATAAATAAAGTGTAACACACACACACGTGTGTGTGTGCACATGTGTGAATATTATTTAGCCTTATAAAAAGAAGAAAAGTTCTGTTATTTGCAACAACATGGATAAAACTTGATGGCCTAATGCTAAGTGCAATAAGCCAGACAGAGAAAACAAATACTACATGGTATCACTTATATGTGAAGTCCAAAATAATAATAAGTCTAACTCATAGAAACAGAATAGAAAAAGCCGTCGCCAGGGGCTGGATTTGAGGAACATAGGGGGAGGTTGGAAAAAGAGCACAGACTTTTGGTAATAAGATGATAAGGTCTGAAGAGCTAATGTATAACATGGTGACTATAGTTGCTAACACTGTATTGTACAAGTGAAATCTACTTTAAAAATGGTAAATATGTGAGGTGAAGGATGTGTTGATTAACTTGATTGAGGGGCATCTTTTCACAATGTATATGTATGTATATATATCAAATCACATACACTTTAAACATCTTACAATTTTGTCAACTATACCTCAATAAAGCTGAAAATAAAATAAAATACACATATAAACTGCAAACACTAAAACAACAATATTAGCTTCAAATTTTCTGGAGTCCTTTTTTTCATTTTTCAAACCAAATACAACACTCTCCATATTCTCTTCCTCCTATCAAATTAAGTGTCATATTTTGGAAAATGCTTATGTGGTACATTGATACCATGGCACCCTTAGGGCTTTAGAAAGTTATCCTGAGTTTATAAAATATTCACATAATTCAACTAACTTGTAAATTCCATGGGAAGATGACCTGGTTGTTTTGCTTACTATTGAATTCTTTACAACTAGCACAACGCCTAGTAGGCGCTCAAAATTATTTGTTGAATGAAATCTTACCAATGGGTTATTGTCACATAAATAAAACCATAGAGTGGACAGTATTTTTTAGTCTGCTTTCTTTCACTTAGTATATTGCATTTGAGATTCATCATGAATGGAGTTTTAATTACGTTCACAAATATATACTTTCTCCCCCATGTTGCATCATGCTGATGGTGATACATGAACTAATTAAGGGTGAAACCTCAAGAGTCTCTTACACTCATACACTCAGATTGGGATATTGGGAAAGGACTAGAAATAATAATACACTTGAAGTTTGGAATCATGGCTTGGGGGAATTATTACAATAAACCAGTAAAAAAAAAAAAAGAAAAGCTTAATAGCTTTAATTTCCCCAAACTCAGTTATTTCCATTCCATTTTAAACACCTCTGACCTTCCCTTCCTATTTCCTACCTCAATTGCAGGGAAAGGAAACAATTCCATATGTCCTTTTTTATCTCCCTCCTTGTTTAAGACGTGTCAATAAGTGTCAGGAAGCCAAGATTTGGAGTCATTCAGAGTTAAAATGGGAAAAAGCACGAAAAAGACCACGATGCATTTTCCCTAAGCCCGTTGCGCTTCCTGAATTCCTACTGTCAACGGATTTTTCCCAGCAGGTTTCATTTCAACTCACTGCCAACCAGTATGTATGGAGTCAGCATGGATGTACAAATCACATTACGGCTAAAGCAGAGGATGTAAGTGGCTCAAAATGGTATCCAAGGACATCGAAGTCCAACGCTGTGCTGTAGATGTGTGTGACCACGTCGCTGAAGGAAGAATTCCTGTAAAAGGAAGGGGCAAACTGGGGAGAGAGGGGAGCAGATCTGAGTAGTATCTTTTTCTTTTCTTTTTAATTGTGTAAAAAATGGAAATACTAAGGTTTTACTTGTCAAGGGATACTGTTCTAAATTTGTTGAAACTGATAGTTCAGCGTTTTGTGGTTTTGTTTTAGTTTGGTTTGGGTTTTTTGCTGGCACTTTAGTGAACCAAAAAGAATAGAAGAGTGTATGAGTGTAAGAGACTCTTGAGGTTTCACCCTTAATTAGTTCATCTATCACCATCAGCACGATGCAACATGTGCTGATGAGAAAGTATATATTTGTGAACGTAATTAAAACTCCATTCATGATGAATCTCAAATGCAATATACTAAGTGAAAGAAAGCAGACTAAAAATACTGCCCACTCTATGGTTTTATTTATGTGACATTCTGAAAAAGCCAAAATTATAGCGACAAACAATACACCAGTGGTTGCCACAGCCTGGGGGTTGGGGTAGGAGTTGGCCTAAAGGAATAGATGACAATTTTGTGGGGTGATAAAAATCTTGTATTTCTTGTCATTGTGGTTACACACTGCACTCATCTGTCAAAACTCACAGAAATGTACACTAAAAATGTAAGTTTACTGTATGTAAATTAGTCCATAATAAAAATAAAATGAGGGAGAAAACTATTGACACAAGCATGCCAATTTTTCTGTAAAGGATAGAGAAGGGTGGAAGGGAATGAGGTAGAGAAGGGGGAGTAGCATTAACATTAGCATTCTCATAACTACAACTCTTGGAGCTCTTATTATGTACCAGACATGCTACAAATATTATCTGATGGAGTTTTTACATTAGTTTACCCAAAGTTACATACTCAGTAGGACTTGGACTTAGGTTTTAAAATCAAGTCTGTCTGACTCCAAACCCCAAGATTTTTATGACAGTGCTAAACTGCTTCTCTTACTATGCACCAGGTACTTAATGTACAGAAATTCATTTATTTATCATGACCTTGTGGTCAAGTGCTTCAGTGCCCCTCTCTCACAGATGGGGAAACTAAGCAGAGATTTGTAACTTGCCCAAGAGCCAGAGCCACAATTCGGACCAAGGCTATTAGACCATTTAGCATGCTTTTCTTATTGTTTGTACTTATTTGTTGGTTCTTATTTTTACTCTTTCCAACATTTTTCTCTATAAAAGCTAAAAATTACAAGGAGAATCTATGCCTATTGTTTTTCATACTCATACACACAAGGATGCAGGTCTTGTTACTAAGAGTTTGCAAACGTACCTAAGTGAGCAGTTAATAATGAACCAAAGGCTAATAAATCCATATAAATAGTAAATACACCTTATTAAAACTTACAGATGTGGACAAGCAATTATAAGTATGGCTTTTGGAGTCAGATGGCCCAGGTTTGAAGGTCCATTTAGTACTTACTAGCCAACACTGGACAAGTTTCTTAAACTCTCTGTGCCTCAGTTTCTTCAATTGTACAATAAAAATGATGACAGTATCAAACTCATAGATTGTTGTTGGTATTAAATTAGTTAAAATACATAAAACACTTAGAACAGTGTCTTGGATATGTAATAAAGTATTGATAAATGATTTATTTTATTTTATTTTATTTGGGAGGGTTAAACAAATGCAGACATGTGAGACGATAAGATAATAAAAGATGGTCAGCTCCAACAACCAAATGCTCACTGCTTCCCTTCCCTCTTTCCTTTCCTATCTTCCTCTCTTTCTTTTGAACACACACATACAAAGTTATAACTGAAGGTTACCAAAGAGCGAGCAACAACTAAACATTTAAAAACAAAACAAAACAATCAAAAACCTCCTGGCTCTTATATATAGTTCTATAATCCTAAGGAGGTAAAAGAAGATTTAAAAGTGAATGACAATATAGAATTCATTTAAGACAAAAATTTTTTTGAACCTCAACTCTGTCTTATTTATTATTAAATACCCAGTGCTAAATACTTTCAGTATATATTATATATATCAAAGTGTTAGTAATTTCCAATTGTATCAGGTATTACAGGGACCATGTAATTACCTCTCAGAGGCCTTTGTCTTCTATTTGTCAAACCTTGGGAAACACCTAAATAGGTTTCTTTTTTTTTTTAAGTTAATATAACTTTTTTAAATTCACTTTTATTGTTAGACTTATTGGGGTGACATCTGTTAGCAAGGATTACATAGGTTTCTTTTTTTTAGGGAGAATTCCAGTTATCTATTGTTTAACAAGCCACCACAAAACTTAGTTGCTTAAAACATTAATTTATTATTTTCTCTCACAATTCTGTGGGTGAACTAAGCTCATTTGGGCTGTTATTTTCTTGTCGTCTCCCATAGAGTTATAATCAGACAGTGGCTGGAACTGGAATCATCTGACAGGTTAACTGGGCTGGACAACCAAAATGACTCACTCACATAGTCAGCAGGAAGTGTTGGCTGTGTGGGGGCTGGAGGTTCAGCTGGGACTGTCAACTACAGTACCTGTATGTGGCCTCTCCCTGTGGCTGCTCTCCTCACAGTACAGCAGCTAGCTTCAGAGGACAGCCTTGGGAGGCAGTGGCCCACGAGGCCCAGAAAGAAACCATAAACTTAAGACTCAGCCTCAGCATTTGCAGAATAATTTCTTCCCACTTTAGCGGTAAAGCAGGTCACTCAGATTCAAGGGGAGGGAAATTAGAACACCTCCTGATATGAAGAGCAGTATGTACATGCAGGGAGGGAAGAAACTAATGGTGGCCATTCTTAGAGATGATCACAACAGGTGGTGTACACAGGAAATAAATGTAGGCATAAAAAGCTTCTTCATTATCAGTCGTCTTCTTTCCCACCAGGGCCCTATTACGTGAAATTTGAACTTTACGAGCTTGGATTCTTCTTTCCCAGTTGCCTCCCACAAACATAATTATTCCCATGTAGAATAACAATAAAAGAATTTCCTGGACATAAGATGACAACTTATGATTTGGGCAGTAGGTAGTTTTAGAGTCAGATTTCACTTATCATTCCTTATATACAGTCACGAGCAAAGCCCTCAATTGTCCTTCATGATGTTGCCTTGAAATGTTTTTAAGTTTATTCTTAAATTTGTTGGGGTGAGATTGGTTAGTAAAATTGTATAGGTTTCAAGTGCACAATTCTATAATACATCATCTATGTGTTGCATGTGTGCTCACCACCCAGAGTCAGTCAGTTCTTCCATCACCATACATTTGACCCCTTTACCCTCTTCTGCCACCCCACTCCTTGAAATCCTTAATTCCTCTTACATCTTTCTTTCCTTTCATCACCACATGGCTGCTCCTTGGACAGCAGTGTGATAAGACGGTTCAAAATGAGGGAAAGATAAAAGCTAAACTTAACGTTTGGAGTTTTTTTTCCCCAAAATGTTTCTGATTTAATTTAAAAATAAATTTTAAAATTTAGAACACTTTTAGATTTACAGAATTATGACCAAGATATTACAGAGAGTTCCTATATACTTCCCACTCAGCTTTCCCTATTACTAGCATTCTACATTAGTAAGGTACCTGTATTACAATGACCAAATCAATATAGACGTATTATTATTAAATACAGTCCATATCTTACTGAAATTTTCTCAGTTTGTCCCTAATGTCCTTTTTTCTGCTCCAAGATCTAATCCATATTACCACATATAGATTGAATTGTCTTATCTCCTTATGCTTCTCTTAGTTATAAGTTCCTCAGACTTTCTTGGCTTTTGATGGCCTTTGGGGAATTCTGATCAGCTATTTGTAGAATGTTTGTCAACTGGAATTTCTTTGATGCATTTCTCAAGGTTAAACTAGTATAATGTGTTTTAGAACTGTTTTATTTTTCATTTTTCTGACTTGTTCTCTTTCTTTTAATTAATCTCAATGATATCTTTCATAATTTGAAAAGAAACAAAGGCTGTTAGAAAAATAATATTCTGATTTTTCTTAATCTGAAATCTGATTTGGGAGATCTAAAACTGAACTAATTACCTATTGGAACCACTGAGTTTAAAACATGTTGGACTCTTGGGAACAAAAATAATGATACCAAATATAAATTTCTATAGGTTAATACATGAATGTACATCATTTTCTAAAAGCAAAATCACTTGCTCTGCCTTCCTCTGAGGTTTAAAAAGCCCTGATGATTCAGTCAAAATACCTGCATGGAGCATAACCATATTGTGTGTTTTCATCTTTCTTTCTTTTTTTCTTTTTAACTGTGTGTTTTTTTCAGCCTTACCAAACAGCAGCCTTTAAAATCTGTTGTTTTTCCTTGAATGGAAGAATTCTGGCTTCCCACTTGTGTAAGTACGTTTTACAACAACCTCTCAGGAAAATTCCCAGAATGGAGAGAAGCTCTGACAGATAGATGCACAGCTTCTCCCTTCCCCGTTGTTTGCGTTTCTGTCCTTACAGTTTCCTTTCCCATACGGAGGGAACATATTTTCACACAAGCAAAAGGATGTTCATATCAATATTTGGTTGAGATTTTGTCACCATGTTCCCCCTTGGCATCTACTTAACTGCTGCTTAGTAACAGACTCTCCATATTTACAGTGTCAGCGAATGCTTGGGGAAACTTTTTTTAAATTTATTTTTCAGCCTTTAAAATGGTTTTATTGAATTAAACGATCCGTAGGGAATACTGTGGATCTCTCTCCCTCCCCCTCCCCTTTTCCCTTCACATCACATGTGCACTACTTTGTAAATAAAATTTGAAAAGGGGGAAAAAAAACCACCAGTACTAGTAATAAACATAATGATTGCAAAATCCCAGACCAGGTATAAAATTTGTGAGAAACTTCAGTTACCAAAGACTTGTGTTCATCTCTGCATTGCCACCGGCTGTCCTTGGGGGCGGCCTTCTCCCTCACCCTCTCTGGGGTTCGTTTTCCATATTTGAATTTAGAAGGTTAGACAAGATGATTCCTGATTGCTGTGCCAACACTAAAACTCCATGACACTACGTTCTTTTATTTATAAACTTCCCAAAAATAGCAGTGATATGCTAGTAAAGCAGCACCCTTGGGGGAGAAGCCCAGATTTGCAGCATTTGCCAATTTCTGTGATGTAAAAACTCTCATCATGGCTAATTTCAAGCTACCAACATTTTAACAGACAGCTTTCAAATATTCTGAATATTTAGTAATCAGTTCTTATGCAGTGGTACGAGCTGGCTCCGGCATACTGATCAAGCAGCTGATAATTATTGTGATTAAATTTCATTTGGTATTAAATGCATTTTGGAAAACTACATATATATTTTTTCTTCCAATCCAGTTCACATGATTCCAAAAGTAAAAAAATCTTGTACACTCTAGAGAACGTCTTTCTTTCTATTCTCACTATAATTAGTTTAGCCACCCCAAATCTAGGTTATTATAAAAGTTGACATCACTGAATTAGTCTAGATTACCCCAAAAGCAGAGCTAAAAAGAAGGATTCGAATTTGGGTAGTTTATCTGGGAGAAGATAGGAGCACAGATATGGGAGAGCCTGTATTTCCCGTGTCTTTGATTTTCTGTAGTCTGAAGCTTCGTCGTTCATCTAAGACCTTGCTGACTCTAGTGGGACTGCCTGTCCCGGGATTAGCCATTTCCCAGAGACAGTTAACTACTTGCCCTTGAGCAAGTTTCAAACTGAGACCAACCAATCCAGAGCCCATACACTAACACGTCCTTTATCAGACTCTCACACTCCAGGCCATTATTCACTTGCCGTAATCACCCAGGACCAGGTACCAGACTACTAGAGACAAACTTTACACCTTAGCCTGCTGAAATTATTCGAACTAGGCAATGCTAAACCCACTTACCCTGCTTCATCTGTTATTTCTCAAAGAAATTATACTCTTTCCCACAATTCCCACTCTCCTTCTGCCTCCTAACCAACCCCATTGCTTTTCCCTTGCCCCGCCTGCTATGGCATGCTATGTCCCCTTCTCTGGGAACTACAGGTAACAAGCTATCTTTATAATGGCAATTGTTGACCCTCTATTAATACACTAGAATTGAAAAAGGAAGGAAAGCAAAGGCAGACATTAAAGCATATGTTATCAAGTCAACTACAAATTGTGGACTACTGGAGCTTAATTCTACTTGGGACCAGTGTAGAACACCCACCTCAACATTTTCCCCTTGAGGGGCAAGAGAATTGGGTTACTTATGCACTAAGTCCTGTCAGTCACTGAGGCAGTCAGAGGGAGGAACACTAATATCCCTTCCTTCTGGTGGCAAAGCTGGCTCCAATGACAAGAGAGAGTCCTCAGGCAAAGAAAAGCAGGTGCTGGCAGCTGAAAGTCAGGCTGAAATGGTATAAACAAGGTGATACATGTGATGCACCAGTAATGCTGCTGACATCGACCAGAGCTCTCTTTGAACCCCTGAACCTCGACACCTTCTTCGGGTCGCTTGAAGTTGCCTAAAACTTCAGGATCTACTACTTCCAAACTGTGTCTCCCCTCCATCCAGTTGCAAAAATACATGATAACCCAGGTTCCCCTCAAGTCAAGTCCTTCTCCAGGGGCTAATCCAACATGGCCAAATCACTTGCAATCCTCTGGAACGATCACCTACTCCCAACACACTGACGGAGTGAGCATCTTCACAGACTGCGTTTTGTACTTGCTCAATAATTATGAAGCTTTCTACACTACTTCAACTTAGCTCCTTACATTACACCCCTATAAAAGTTTGTGGGTACCTGCCAGTCATATGCAGCACACAGAGGAGCTCAGAAATGACCTCAGGCCCTCCCCTTCTGGGTCCTGTAACAATCCTTACTCTCTGACTCTTGTGTGTCCCGATTTCATTCGAATGTCTACCTCAGGCCCTCTCTCTGTCCTTTGAGCAATCTGACTTCCATTGCTCACAAATTAAGACCCCAAGGTAAATATCAAAAGGAGCCATGGAAATAAGAGATGAGTACAGACCATAGTAAGCCCCAGGGAGGAACTGATAAGACCTGGTATTTATTCCACAAATGCTTATTGCCTGTGTGTGTTACGCACTGGGCTAGCCACTGAGAAAACAATGATGGGCCTGATGGACACCATCTCCTGCCTTCATAGAATTTTTATTTTTATTTTTTCATGTCTTTTTGCCCAAGTTCAATTAATATATCCCTTTTTTGGCAAAGACTGCTGCACACCAAAATTTATTTCCTCTTCTTCCAGTACACAGCTAGACTACATTTCCCAACCTCCTTACACTTAGATTTGGCTCTATATCTGAATTTGAGTGGAACAAAATGTGAATAGAAGTAATATACACAATTTCTAGGCTTGAGGAAAAACAAACAAACAAAACCTTCCATGAGCCCTTTAAGCACATGCTCTTTCCTGCTTCCCACCAATGGATGGAAACAACCTCCAGAAAGACCCTGGAAGTCACATGGTATTGACAATAGCAGAGACTCAGCCCCACTGAGTCCGTGATTTGACTGTCTGGAAGAAAACCTCACTGAAGTGTTATATGAATGAGAAATAAACTTCCATTGGGGCTTTATTTATTACAACATTTACCATTAAACACAAATATTAAAACAATGTTTCCATGTAATCCAACAGTCATATTATCTTTGTATCTACTGAAATGCCTTGCAAGGGCTAGGTGTCTTGTATACGTATTGAAGATCTGTTTTCAATGAATGAAATTGATATGTGGAAAAGGAGGTTACTTGGTATCTTGGTTTGGAATCCCCAGAGTTTGAGACATGAATTCAAGTGCAAATAGTTGGTCTGGGAAGTGATACTGGGAAACCCCAGTAAGACGGGAGGAAAGTGGGACACTAGATGTTATTCATGATGGAGAACTCTGGGAGACAAAACAAGACATGGTTTCATTCCAACTGAAGGGTAAAGAAGCTGAAATAAGTATTCACCAAGTTTCCATCTGACATTGGTTGAGAAACTTAACTGTCTGAAACTTGCAGCCTGTCTTTTGCAGCAGTCAAACGTGCTCACATGGCCATGGAGAAAAAGAGCCCAGAGGCAGAAAGTTGTAGGCATTTGCAGTAAACAGCCTTACATTACAGAGATGACTCTTCAGGGGATACAGCAGGATACTAAGATTTGGTCTTGGAGAACCCCAAACAAGGAGCACAATCTAAGAATACTGTTGGGACAAAATAATTAGACTGTTAATTAATAAGCCCATAATATGAACCCAATCTTGATCCTCAGCCGTTATCAGTTACCTCCTCTCTCTAGTCTTTTTCTGCTCTACCCAACCACCCTACACTTTGCCCCTAGAACACCAGGCTGCTTTGACCAGTATTATCCTTTTCTGCTAATCTAAATCCTAGCCTCCCATGTAGGTTCAACTCAAAATGTGCTTTCTCAGAGACCCTTTCCCTAGCTACTCAAGTCCTCAGATAAAATTTTCTTTGCCTCTTGTGAACTCATATCCCTTAGTGGAAGCACTTCTCTGGGCCCCTCATTATATACACCACCTTCTGCTGTCTCTACTGTAATATAATACTGGGTCTGGTTCTTTAACTCCTGTGGAGCTGCCTAACCCTGCAAAGCTGAATGTTATCTGACTTCCCCAGCGACTTTGCAAATGGCAAGGACCATCCGCTATACTTCACCATATTCACACTGAGCAGTGTGCAAAGCCAAAAGTAGACAATTGATAAAGAATTATGGAAGGAATAAAGCAAGTGAGGGGAGGGGTGGTAAGAGGAGACTGAAGGAAGGAAGAAAGACGGAGTTGGAAGAGGGAAGGAGCAGAGTAAAAGTTGAATGTCCTTCTAGAATGAATATTTTATGTAAATAACAGATTTAAATAATTTAATAAAAAGTTTTTATTTTTTTACATTTATACATCACTATATATTTAGTTATACTATGGCATAATTCCCAATTTATCTTATTTTGCTTAAAATAAAATTTTTAAATTCTTTTCTTATTAGATACCAATGTGAAATTTCACTATTCAGCTTTTGGAAAGCTTCACCATTTTGAGTATTGTACATCCACACTATGATTCAATAGATAGAAGATGGTAGATAAATTTATTTTTATTTATATGCATTTGTATATATACACAAGCAACTATGGACTCTCGCATGTTGTCTAATGAATGAAGAGTTTGGAGATGAATGATTTCATTCAGAAAAATGGAAATGCTGACATTGCTTTTATTAGCTTAAGTATCACAAATTAATACAGTTGATACAAGGATAAAAACATTCAGTATCTCAAAAACAGAAAATCTTTACTTTCAATGAGATGCTCAAGGATTCAGTTTATTGACAAAATGTGCACTTTTTAAAATGCAATTAAAGAATGTATATAATGTCTGGGAATAACTTTTGAAAGCTATACCTAAAATGAGGTGTAATTAAGGTTATTATAGTATGTTTTAACTCTGGGAATAAAAAAAAAACATGTATTATAGCATGCAAGAAGAACTTATGATGAAAATAACGGTGTCAATCCCACCCTGAAAGCCAGGGAAGAGGGCTCTCCCAGTGTAAGCCACAGCCCAGTGTCAGTCCAGGGACTATTAGTTACCTACATGTAGCAAGGGAAACAGAGAAAGGAAGCCAAAATATTCAGAAACTGTTATAACAACTTGACATGGCCACAACATCCAAGCACATGGCCTTAAACTTTACAAAATTGGTGGTCCACCATATTACATGACATTTCTAATATGCATTATAAATTTTAAAGAAACTGGTCTTCACCATATATAGTTTGAGATGCATTGCTTTAGAGGACCCTGTCTGGCCTCCTCAGCCATGCATCTTCCATGGGGCAAACAGTCTGTGGACCAAGAGGACAAGTCCATCCAGATCCTTTTAGACTATGCTGCAAATGTCCAGAGAGCTCCGTCAAAGGCACAAGAGGAAAAACCAGGGTCAGAAAGTGGATCCAGCCTGGCTCAGAAACAGGATTAGTTCTTTCTGGGCCTACCTGTCCGGACCATGCTTCTGTTTGTCTTCACTTAGTATTTTAAAATATAAGCATAAAAAGGGAAGGGAGAAAGGATGGTGGTTAGAAAAAGAAAGGAGGTATAATGAGAAGCACGGGAAATGTAGAAGCAGAATTGAAATCACCCTGAGAAAAGCAAGGGGTCTTTTCCCACTCAGCCAATGTCAAGAACTGAAACAGATTTCTCCCCCAAAGAGTCATCTTCTAAAATTGGGATGCTTCAATAAGTCAAAAGTAAACTGGCCTCAAGTTCAGCTCTTACCTGCCAAGCAGGCAACAAGCATGCTCAGTGCCAGTTTCTCTTGAAGGTCCTGGTCACAACTCTGTATTAAGCCACTAATACCCCCAATTCCTTGCCCCCTCTCTCTTTTCACTGAAGCTCATATGGTATCTGCTATTTGTAATCAAAAGAGTATAATAACTTATGTGGAAAGTAGCCAATTCTTTGCTCTGTTTTAAAGGGCTCCTAGAGGTAATTCACCCCCAAATTGCAACCAGTTTGTATTGCAGTCAAGAGATGGCTTGTCTCTAGCTGCTCTTTCTCCCTGCAGATTTGGATTCATCCCACCATGGGCTGCAGAACTGATGAACCCTAACTGCCAAGAACCTAAGTACACCTAATTTCACAAAGTATTCATTTCTTGATCCACATCGGAGGAAACCAGGAAGTGAGAGCCTTGGGAGCCCTTGCGATCCAGTAGCTCCTTATGGTGTCAGAAAACATCCTTGGGAGTTCCCGGGTGGTGCAGTGGCTTGAGGCTTCAGGGCTGGCGCTGTCAGCGCTGCGGCCTGGGTTCGATTCCCAGCCAGGGGGCTACCCACATCCCCCCCAAAATAAATAACGAAAGAAAGAACGAAAATGCTATGTAGAAAGCATTGAGTTTAAAAAAAAGAAAGAAAGAAAACATCTTTTGTTTACTCATTTATTGTTTACCATAGCAGTACCTCCAAACTCAGTCATTCTGACGACCTAGGTGCCGCTCCATCTCCCTGTTTAGCCTTTCCTTCAGTTTGTTTATTATTTATATAGTAAATCCTGAAAACTTCTTCTACATAGGATTTAAAAATAAAGAGAATGCAGTCATGATTGTCATTCTAAGCAGCTGGAGGACACACTGGGGGCTGGGCATGCACACACTGTGCAAGAGACACACAGGAATAGTTCCCCTGTTGAGAAGAGCAACCAACGAACGAACGGGTGTGGGGTGGGGAGTGTGACTGCCACGGGGGAGAGGACATGAATCTGAATAGCTCTGCAAATCACGGCTCCCAGAGGCAACCGAACTGAAGTCATGAAAAGGAAACCGAGGCACAGTAAATCAAACTCATGGGGCGGCACTGGCTGAAGCAGTCACCATCAAGAAAGGGCTGCCCTGCTGCTTAATGCGAGGCCTGAAACCAAAGCCCTGGGTGGACCAAAGCAGAAGGCAGCACGGTGACCTTGAAAAGGGGACAGTGTGGTTACTTCCAGAGCGTCAGAGACCAGACAAGAGAAGAGAGATGTTCACTTGCCTTCATTACTTTCATTTCCCAGCGTGAAGTTTTGCTAAGAAGTTGTGCTTTCCTGTTCAAAACAAGACTGGGAGAGGGTTTCTGCAGGAACGACAGGCAGAGGAGGTGGGAGAGAAATGCCTGGAGCGGTCACCCTGCGAAAAGGAAGACAAAACTTCTAGGTAACAACAGCAACGTAGGAGCTCCGCGGGAGCTCCCGAGGCGGCTGTAGCGCGCGTGAAGGCCTCAGGGAACGTCTCCCGGGTGGGTTCTGCGTGGAAGTTGAAGGTCCCACAGCAAGGAATGATGAGTGTCACCAGTGTGGAGGGTGCTGTGGTGCAGGGACGAAAGGGGAGTAGGAAGAAGAGGACAAAATCAGTTCTGCATTCACTGCTCTCTTGCCGCCCCTGCTTCCACCCCTGTCCCTTTTCAGCCAGCTCGTGGCCTCTATCCAGGTTTGAGCAGTAACAGAAGGAGAAAGGGGCTTGGGGAGAGAGCCCACCTCTTTGATCTCCTGGGGGCCCTCGCTCCCCTGGGTGCCCATCCCCGCTTCCTGCCTACTCAGGCAGCCCCATTGATCTTTAACTACTACTTCCCTGTGAAAAAAATGGAGTGAATACCATTACCATAGCTCCCTAGATGTCAAAGCTGAGGCCCTGAGAAATTAAGCAATTTGATGCAAATACACTCAATAGGTCAATGAACTTCCAAGAAATGCTGAACAGCCAACATTTTACATTCCATTTATTGCCCTTCTACAGGACTACCTTTCTGTAAAAAAGGTTGAGCGTCTCAGAAGAACCTCTGCTAATTCATACAGGATGACTGAGGGCAGCCAGGGCTTTAAAGAGAATTTAAAAGAAGATTGCAGGCATAATATCTCAAAGGAGAGGAGATAGTGGCAAAAATTACATGTGTGGGAAAATTTAAAATAAAACTGGGAATTGAAAATTTTCAAACAAAATGAAATATTCAGTGTCTTAATTAGATAAGATTTTGAAAGCACCTAAGTATTAATAGCACTCTAAGAAAGGGGAAAATTAATTAGGGAAGAGGCAAAGACTGAGGAGGAGGTGCTGTTTTTAGCTAAGTCTACTCAGCACACAATTAAATACACAAGAACATAGTCTCCCTTTCTCTCCAAAAAATGTAAGACAACCTACAAGATCATATAAAATAATCAAGATAAAAATAAATTGAAAACAAATAAGAAAATTTTAACTGAGAATAAAGGGGGAATAGCAACATACTCATAGAGGAAGGGTAGAGGTTAGTATCCAAAATACTGGCCTTGGAGGAAGTGTTACAGAGTGATTAAGAGCTTTTTGCTGTCAGACAAAACTGGGTCTGCATTCCTGCTGTTATTCTTCTGTTACGTTGAGCAAGTCAACTTAACCTAAGTCTCAGTTTCCTCCTCTGTAAGATGGAGATTCAAAAGAGCACTTACTTCATGGTCCTACTATGATGAATAAATGACAAAAATCTCATAGAGTATTTATCACAATGTTTATCAAACAGCATTTGGTCAATAAGACCTTCCTTGTACCCTACTCACATGCAAAGGAAGTCCTCACACAGGATCTAAGCTTTTTAGCAGCCACAAAGATGTTCAGATTCACAGTGGACACTATAAAGTAAAACAAATCCTTTTATAAAAATTGTTCCCAGATCTGAGTCTAGGCAAAAAGGTGACTCCCCTGAACCCTAACGACAAAATACTATGAGTTAAATGCTCTCATAGTAAACTTAGTGAGAGCTACAGAAAGCTTTGTTTTGTTTTGTTTTGTTTTGTTCTAATTAATCTCACTCTTAATTATAGGTTCTAGCTTTATGGTGAAGCACATGTAAAATAAGGGAGTCTTTCAGAGGCATCATGGTATGTTCAGCAACAAAGATCTCTAAAAATCACTTCTACTTTAGAAATAGGTTTGAGTTTTCAAAAGAGTTTCTGTTTTGGTTTTTAACATAGAGTCCCTAGACCCTAATTTATGCTTGGATTTCTGAACCCTCTACTGTCAGATGCAAAATCTGGGGGGGGGCAGGGGAGGGGGCAAAAATATTCATATTTTTTCAGAGAGATAATCCATAGCTTTCATCAGATTCTCAGTGGAGTCTGTGACCCCATACACCAAGACCTACTTTCCTAAAGGCATGCATAGAATATATGCTCCAAGTAAAAATAATTTCCTTTGTTTGGTCAACCTCATATGGATTAAAAAGCTATGAAGTAATAGCACTTAATGTAGAGTCTCAAGTGGGATTCCAACAGCTCATTATAATTAGCAAATCAGGGAAATGTATTTAGCAAATAACCAAATATATAAGATGAGCTGATAAAAGGTAGTTAATCAAGGCAATAAATGGAAAACTTATAAAATAATAAATATAGTTTGGCAAAATATAAGGTCATGTTTGTTATGGAAGAGTAGTATTAAAAATACTTAAGTTGGCCCTTACTTACATCTTACAAATAATTCTAGTGTGCTGATTAGATTTTTTAAATTCTGAGGATTCCCAATTGGGTAGCAAAGACATATATAGTGTATTGCTTACACCAAAATATATCACTTCGCCACTTGCTTCAGGCCAAATAGAAATCATCTTTTCAACAAAGCCTTTCCTCACATAAAATATAACTACTTCCACATTCCACATTTTGTATCCTTCTTAATTTTTTCCCCAAGAATGTATCCTTTTGTAATATCTTCTGTGTTTTTCCTTTCAGCTTGTTTATTGTCTCTTTCCCAACTAGAATAAATTTCATGAGGACAAAATTTTGTTCATTGTGACATTGTTTTAATAACTAAAAGTTGAAAACAGTTTAAACTTGTATAATTCGAGACTGGGATAAACAATGTTATGCCCATATTTGAAAAGTTATTTCATAATTAAAAAGATTACATTAAATCTAGATCACTCAGATGAAGATCTCTCCAAGAATTAATGTTACATGGAAACAAACAAGTTGGGAAAAAATACAGAGAGTGCAATGCAACTTAAATTTTGAAAAAAGAAACTATAATTTCATATTTTTCTATAGATTCAAATATATGTATGCATAAGAAAAGGCTAGAGAGATAAACCCAACTCATAACAGTGTTTATATCAACATAAGGAATTTCAATGTGGAATTTTGATGTGGGTAAAGTACTTTTGTTTTGTCTGTACTGCTTATATTTTTACAAAAATGAATTTATTTATATAATTTAAAATAAATTAAAAATGCATTAGTTGTTTTAAATGCCTACAGAATCAGTAGATACATATATATAGGTTATGCCTTATATATAAAATTTGATTCCATAGATGGTAAGAAGTTTGTCCTTTTCCCAATTCCCATTTTCCCATTTGAGTTTTCTATTCCTACTATATTTTACTCAATGCTTGCTAATCTTGAAATATTTTTATTTATATGTACATCTTACTAGTATGATATAGTAAGTATTACTTAGCTTTTCAGTGAAATAAATTTTTCCCCACTAAAGTATAAATTGCTGTTTAACTCAGGCAGCAGCTGAAATCCTGACCATGGCCTTGGCCGTAGCCTACCTCATCTTTTCTTTCTCCCATTCCTGCCCTATCTCAGGTGCTTATCAGGAGATTACAAGTGGCTTTACCTCTGCTGCACAGTGGCCACTTAACTAATTCCTTCTCTTCTAACTCCCTCTGGGATTCTTCCTGAACTGCACAGATTAGCATTGGGTGCCTCTTCTATGGGCTTCCTTACTACCTTACAACTTTCATGCTCGGAGCACTTACAGCACTGTCTCCATCAGAGCAATTACTACTAAGCATGGACCACGAGCCGGGTGCCAGATACTAGAAGAGGCTGCCAGAAAAGGAGTCAAAGCAAGGAGTCATGCTTCCTGCCCTCATGAGTTCACATTGTAGGATTTTTGTTTGCTTACTTGTCTAGGCTTCTTTCTTGACCTACTGCCTCCAAATTATCTTAATCTCACACTCAAACTAACAAATACATTTGAATTCATATTTCCAATAATGTACTAAATAGATTTAAGTTTATTTTAAAATTGGAAAAATAAAAAGCAAGGAATAGGAAAAAAGCTTTTGCACTTGGTGAGCACAACATAAGTTAATATCCTTTTAAAAAATAAATCTGGGTTAACCCTTTGTAGTTCAGTAATTTTCTGGTATCAAGGCTTCTTCATTTCAACACAATTCTTGTTTTACAATACAGTGGGAACGGCAACACAGGGTCATAGCTACACAAGCCTACCTCAAGAAACCAGAAAATCCCAAATAAACTATCTAACTTCACACCTAAAGAAACTAGAAGAAGAAGAGCAAACAAAACCCAAAGTAAACAGAAGGAAGGAAATAATTAAGATCAGAGTGGGAGTAAACAAATAGAAATTTAAAAAACAATAGAGCAATGAAACTATAACCTGGTTCTCTAAAAAGATTAATAAAAATGACAAACCTTTAGTCAAACTCATCAAGAAAAAAGGTATGCCAAATAATGAAGTCATAAATGAAAAAAGTTATAGGAGCAGAGAAATACCAAGAGTCATTAAAAAATACTATAAACAATTATATGCTAACAAATCTGATAATTGAGAAGAAATGGATAAATCTTCAGAAATATATAACCTTCTAAAATTGAACCAGGAGGAAATAGAAAATCTATAAACAAACCAATTATCAGCAACAAAACTGTATTGCAAGTTTTAATTGCTGTCACGGCTGAAAATTTACCCTAAGTGATCCTTAGATAGAAAAGGAAGTACGGTGCTGATTGACCTGCTTTTCCAAACTTAAAAGTCAACTACCCCAAATTTTTTATAGCACTTTGCCTAATAAATATCCATTTTCACTGATATCAACCAAATATTTCTGGTTCTTCTCCCAGGTAATAGGATCACACTCCCTCTCTCCAGTCTTGGAATCAAATATGCCCGTGTGACTTTTTTTTTTTTAAATGTGGGTAGCTCCCTGGCTGGGAATCGAACCCAGGCATTGACAGCACCGAAGCCTTAGCCACTACACCACCAGGGAACTCCCCCATGTGACTTCTTTTGGCAAAGAAATATGCAGAAGCTTTAGAAGCCAATGCACCATCCACCACAGCTGTTTCCCTCTCTCATGGTGACCACTGATGCTTCAGGCAGTGGCTGCTGCTCAGCCTGAGTCCAGGAGTGAGATGACACCGAGCAGAGGCCTGGCTGACCTGCAGCGGACGTGTAGGGTCAACAAAAAGTAAGGCCATCTAGATCTGGAAGTTTTTTACTGCAGCATAATTTAGCAACCTCGATGGACTGGGTGCTGTGAATCAAGTGGCCAGTTATTAAGCAATTGGCTCTTTGTGACGCTGAGCCTGGACATGCTGCAGATTTCACATCTCGGTTCCCAGCTGGCTCCTCGTTAGGCTGTGCCAATATGGAAGGATACTGGCAGATGGGACAGTGGTGGTGGTGGTCGTGAGCAGGGTTTGTTCCTTCCTGTTTGCCCATTTCTTCTGCTAACATATCTCAGCAGTAGCCCTTCTCTCTGGCTGTGGCAAATGGTTCAAGTCTCTACACTGCAACACTCCGAGGACCAGTTTCAGATGGTCCCTCAGAGACCCTCACACCAGGTGAGTAGCACCCTATCCCCCCAGGGGCCCCACCTCCAAGGAGCCCCTCCTCTGAGTTCCTGAACCACCAGGACCATCCAGGCAACACCTCCTCCCTCAGATCCCAACCGCCCACCCCCATCCCACGAAGATCTGGGTTTCAGTGTCACACGGTCTCTCTCCCAAGTTTCCATGTTCCAATAACCTTAACCCCCATCTCCTTGTTCTCCCAGTCCTACAGGTCATAGCTTCTTCTTGGGGTTACTATCTCTGGGTTATCTCAACTACTACTCCCCAGTTTTTCAGTCCCACAGTTCCTCATGTTAGAGTCTCTCTGTTAACATACCATTGCAATTTGTTTTCCTGCTTGAACCCTAAATACTAAACCAAGAAATAGTTTTACATAAGTAGGTTGAGCTTAATCTCTCTTTTACTCATTTTGCCCTATATTTCTCCCAATCTTTCTTGACAAAAAGAAAATTTGAGCCACTGACATCTTCTCTTTCGGTCTTTCCTGTGAAGAAAGTTGTTCAAGCCAGTGATGTTTATGGGGGAAGTGGAATCAACCAAGGATTTATGTGCTGAGGGGACATTTGACCCTGAGCCATACCTGTTTCATATTGGTCCCTCAGAGACCCTGGTGTGAGGGTCTCTGAGGGACCAATATGAAACAGGTCTTGATTTCTAAACAATTGCAACACCACAAATCATCAAGCATAGTTCTAGTTTTATTTTTAAAAGTAGACTCTTTAAGGAGAAAACATAAATGATGTTATCCACTCAGAATAAAACCTATTCTCAGGTTACTTCTTTCCTTCTTTTTTTTTTTTCACTTTTTGGTATGTGGGTAGCTCCCTGACTGGGAATCGAACCCAGGCCGCAGCACTGACAGCGCCACCGCTGAAGCCTTAAGCCACTACACCATCAGGGAACTCCACCAAGTTACTTCTTAAAAGAAAATTTCCACCTACTCCTCAATTTACCGTTTGCACCTATTGAAGATATCAGCAAAGCAATGAAAATGCAGTTTTTGGTTGTCAATGTACAAGGAGAGAAAATAGTTTGACTTAATAACAAGAAATTCTAATTTATACCAGAAAACTCATCCAAGCAGCAATGGGAGGTGTTTCAACTCCCTTTATTGCACAGATATAGCTAACAAGAAGATCTTCTTTTCTCCATCAAATTTGATGTTGACTGTTCTTTGCCTAGCTCCCAAAATGCTGTCTCACTTATATAATATGGAAAGTAAGTTTGATTTTTTTAACCAGCATCTGTTAGCATAGCTATTAAAAAGCCACTCAACAGGAAATTGAAGCTAAGAATTCAAACAAGTGGCTTGTTAGTGAAGGATGTCCTGACTGAAGTAAGGAGCAGGCTTGTCACTTTTTACCCCATCCTCTGAGGATAATAAGTAAGGAGGACAAAATGAGTGCAGCCCTCCTGGGTCTCCCCTTAAGAGTTTAAAAGCAAAATATTGATTTTGAGTTACCCTGCTTCAACTCAGCTTTGCTCTCATGGTATTTTTATTCCCTTGTAGATTCTTGAGTCCATTTGTTGCAGATTTTAAAAAGTAAATCACTGGTGAATCTGTGGTGTGTCCATGTAACATTTCTGCACCTAAAAATATGGTCAATTGACACCTTAAAGGTTTCCGAGCAACTCTAACTCTTAGTGACATCTCCCGTTGCATCCCCAGTATGTTCAAAACAGATAAAGTGGATGCATTGATTTTAGTTGTATAAAACCCTTGACAAAATCTCTTTGTGGCCATCTGGCAGTCTCTTGATGATTTATAAAGGATTTGCTTATGACACAAATGTGATCCTTTCACTCTTTTCCATTTTGTTTTTCAACTAGGTCCACAGTGAATTTCCTGAGGCCAGTAGACCAACATTCATTCTAAATGAGGTGTGGACACTCTTATGGGTTTCTTGGGAGGGATAAAAACAGTTTACATTATAAGATGTCTAAATTCTGAAGCTTCCTTTAAATTTCTCAAAAAGAATTTACTAACTTTATGATAGATTCATCAGCATCCAAGGGAATGAACTCCTTTCTTTCTTGGATTCTTCTGTGCAGAGGAGGGGCCACTTCTATCTAACAGACTGGATCTCAGCTTCCTCATCTGTAAAGGGAGGCTTTAGAAGTCTCCAAAATGCTTTTATATTAAATCCCCATTGTGGAAGATTGCTCTTGGCTGTGCCATAGAGATGCTAGGTGACCTTGATTAATTTACTTTCACTCCACCCTTCTATGTCTCTGGATTTCCCTCTATAAAATGAAATTCATCACATTTCAATGACACAGAAATTCCTCTATAGAGATGCTGCTAAAATCACTGAAAAGGTAAAAACCTACCAGTTCCCTAGTACATATTGAGACATTGCCTCAAGGAGCTGCAATAAAGCGATGAACACAACACAGATCATGGTGAGACACAGCGAAGAGATCAGCGGTCAAAATGCAAAAGACTGAGGAGAGAAACAGAGGGAGTTCCTGTGAATTCAGCTGTGGGAGTGGGCAGAGGATGTCAGAATAAGCTTTCAAAAGAGGTGACCAAATATTGAAGCCAAATATTTAACAATGGGTAGGAGTTCAAGTGAAAAGAAGGTTCCTTAGGATTGCCATAAAAATACTGTAAACTGGGTGGCTTGGAACAATAGAAATTTACTGAAGCCAGAAGTCCAAATTCAAGGTGTCAGCAAGGCCATGCTCCTGTTGAAGGTGCTGAGGAAAGCTTTGTTGCAAGGCTTTCTCTTGGTGTCTGGCAGTTCCTTGGCTTGTGACAGCATGATTTCAATCTTCACATGACGTTCCTTCTGGGTGCACATCTCAGTGTCCAAACTTCCCCTTTCTGTAAGGGCAGTAGTCATTTGGATTAGGGGCCCTGTATTCTCTAGTATGATCTCATCTTAACTAATTACATCTGCAATGAACCTATTTTCAAATAAGGCCCCACTCTGAAGTACTGGGGTTGGGACTTAAACATGTGAATTGGGGCAGGAGGAAACACAGTTCAGGTTGTCACAGAGGAGGAAGGGACAGCTCGGCCAAGTAAATGCCTGTACAGTCACTGAGGGAGGACTCCAAGGTGGGGCAGAAGTGTATGCTAGAAAGCGCACAGGAAAATGAGACAGCTAGGCAGAGTCAATCACAGAGGGCCTCAGGGCCAACCAAACACTCAGACTCTTACTCTGAGCATGGAAGCCATTGGAGAACTTGAATCAGGATGGCACAATCAGGACTGCACTTTAAAAAGAACTTTCAGGTATCAATAGGGAGGATGAACTGAAAGGCGCAAAACTGAGGTGGAGAGATGATTTGGGAGCCTTTAGCAGAGGTTAAGGAAAAAAAGTACTAGCTCATGACCAACTTAGGAACTATTTTTTAGTCTGATTATTTCATAATAACATTTCCTCATTAAGCCTAATTATCCAGAAAGTAGAGTACTCTCATAATCAGGCTCACTGAGGTCTTACTATATGCCTGTTCTGGTTTGCTACTAGTTTATGAGGATATGGAGCACAATTTAGACATTGATCCCTATATCACACTTATGTCATAGATATCTATGTCTAAATTGTGAAGCCTGTAAACATGTTGAGAAGGCAATGCCACATAAATTAAACAAATAGAGAACAAAATGGATTAGAAAGAGAATAAAAGTCAAATACCAAAACAGTATGTGCTGCTAAAGGTGAAATTTTCTAGGAAAGTCTTCAGGAGGAAATGGTACCTTGTATGGGTCTTAAAAGAAAACTAGCATTTAGATAAGAATAAACTGAGCTTATGTTTTGATCTCTTATTTCAAAACAAGTTATTACTTTAACAATGATTAGATTGGGCATGGAAAAGCAATAATATGTATGCATCACAAAATTTTGTATTTTAAAAACTGCTTTAATTTTTTTTTGCTTTAAATTTTTGTAACTCCACATGAACAGACCTACAGTGTGTAAAGTGCCTCGACTCCAACTTTAACACTTCAACCTCAGTAACTGGCTATTCTAGGGAAACAAACAAGAAATCTTCTCCCCAAAATATGTACAGCAGTGAATGTCAGCGCCCTGGCGAGTAAACTGTGTCGATGCATTTCGGAGCATCCTAACTTGTTCTTAATCCAAAAAGAAAGTGATTCATTTTTGCCCTTTAGGAAACAGGAACAATTTTCATATTGTGAAATCTTGGCAAAGGTTTCCACTTCACCATAGGTGAGGGCACAAAAGCTGCATTAGGTACCATCTGTCAAATGCAAACCCTTCAAAACCAGTAGTGACCCCAGAATAAAATACGTAGTAGAAATGTTAGCATACATAATCCTGTTAAAAGGAGGTGTCTTCACAGAGGTTATTATCCTTGTTTCTTAATGACATTAAAAAAACTTTATACTCTCCTATGCATCCTACTACTGCCTCTTGGG
>PVJL010011790.1:0-40604 GCA_004026885.1 Lyroderma lyra
AAGAAATAAAATCATGCAAGCAGTTATGACCCCTGAGAAAGACCCCAATGCCATGTTCATACCAGGCAGCGAGGATCCTGGGTCTCCAAGTTTCACCCTTTCCCTCACTCCCTTGGTCTCAGCAAGCTCCAAACATCCTGCCCTGTAATCCCTTCCATCAGGCACCCCAACACCCACCACCAGGCCACTCCTCACCCTCCACTCGGGGCCTCCTTTTTCACCTCATTTCTTGAGGATCGGACTCTTTTACAGGCTGAGGAGAACATTTCTTGTGGTACTCAGGAGGTGATACCTCCTGGGTAACAGGCTTCAGACCTCTCACCAGTGTCAAAGCTGGATATTTAAATCTCCATAACTCACTCTTGTCACTGAGATCCTTAGCCTCAATCCAGCCTCCTCTGCCCTAAACCCAGCCTTCCCACCTTTACCACTCCTCAACCCCAGGTGGGAGTTTCATAACCGTCTTCCTGATATGACACTGCCCACTCTGATTTCTGTCTTTTCTGGAGTCTCCTTGGCCTCTCTTTCCTTCTTAACCTGTGCTGGCATGCTCCCTAAACCCCAGGTGTCCCAGTGACCTGTAATTTCCCTCTCAACCTAGGTTTCTTTCCCAGTGCCCCCATTCACCAGTTCATTTTGCAGCCCCTCACAAAGTCCTAAACCTCTTGTTTTGGCACCATTGGACCAATAGTGCCTGTGGGTCTCTCCCTTTACCCATGTTCATGAGTGCGCTTGCCTCCCTCAGTTTTCTTGAGGTTTTTCTTTTTCTTTTCCCATCCTTATGAGTGCTCACTTTACCATGGACTCCCCACTTCATATTTTGGGTCCTAATATCAAGGGCACTCATTCCAGTATTCAAGTTCCTTATTCTTTCTTCTAAAAACCATCCAGCCTCTCAAGACCACAGCCATATCTGGAAAAATGGCTCCCCCATCTTTGCCCCACCTTCAGTTCTGGTGACTGGCCCTGTAGCAGGTGGGTACCCTTCACCCCTTTCGGAGCCCTCAGCCTCTCTCTGAAGATTTGCTGCCCTCCCCAGTCCTCTTACTTCTCTTCACACTAAACCAGGACTAACTCCCCAGCCTTTCCTCCACAGACACACAAAGCCCGAGGCAGCACTCTCTCAGGGAAGGGCAAGCCAGCAGAGTTCATAGGCAGACCAGTGTGTAAGATGGTTGTCAAAAGAGGGGAAGGGGTCCTAAAAACTGCTGGGGTGGGGTTCTCCACTCTTAACATCACATACTGCAATGACAGGAAATCAAGGTGGGAGATGTCCATTTGCAGTGACAGGCACTTGTGGCAGAAACCTGGGCTGGAGATGGAGCAAATGAGGCAGGGTGGGAATTCCCAGGTTTTGAGGCCTGGCTGACCTGAGGAAGAAGCTTCAAGTTCTATCAGCACAATGTGGTCAGCCTTGGGATGCCTCCTGCATCCTTTCCTCTTAGGAAGGCCTCTGAGCTCTGCCACAGAGACCCTTAGGGACCTGGAGGGTCACACCCAGCCTTCACTTGTGTCCCTCCCCCCATCCGAGTAGGCAGTTAGCTACTGAACAAGCAGATGGGGCTGCTGGTGCGCAGACAGGTGGTAGGTCAGGGTGGAAAGGAGCAGACTGAGATTAGGAGAGGCCCTCAGCATGAATGCAAGGAGGGTGTAGGACGTGCAGGGCTTGGACAGGAAACTAGGTAGATGTGACTGTGAAAGGGACCATGGATCTTATCTTCCAGATACCCTTTCTCCACAGAACCTGCATGCTTAGAGGGAACCAGCTCCAGCTCTGAACCAGTGGGAGTCCTTGTGAGCACAAAGGTCACCCAGTACATTCTGGATTCTAGTTTTTCAGTTTCCAGTGACTTTCTCTGTCTCTCATGGTTCACACTCTCACAATTTGGACTCATAACCTCTTCTCTAAGTCCTGCTGTCCTCCTTAGTCCTCCCACATTTTCTTCTTCAAAAACCAAGCCTAGCACCACATACCCTTTCTGTCCTCACTCTTCCTCAATCATGATTTCTCACACGGACCCCACTCATGATCTCACTCCTCTCTGCCCTGCTGGGTGGCCCTCTGGTTTCCACAGGCCATTTGGCCCAAAGATATCTTTAGAATTCTGCTGTATGTTCTGAAATCAACCCCAGAGGGCAAAACAGAAACAGAACCCAGCAAACAGGTAGAATTTATTTCTATTTTTCAGTATCTTGTGTGTAAACTCTCTTTGGGACAGGCACTTTGAGTTTGTGAAATGACAAAGAAATCAAAGAGCAGGTGGTCCCCTGAGTGCGTGTAAAGCACCTCGGAGTGAATAGATCATGCAGCCTGTTTGCACATTCTCTAACAGTCCTGGAAGGCAGAAGCCCAAAATGGGCATCACCGTACTAGAATCAGGTATCTGTGTGCAGGACCCTGCTGCCCCCTCAGACTCCAGGGGCATCTGTTTTTGCCTTTACTAGCACCTGGAAGCTCTCCTCATTCTCCACTCCTGTCCTTCTAGCATATGTGCCTTCCCTCCCCTGCTCCCATGGTCACATCTGGTCTCTTACTTCTGTCCTCCAATCTCCTCCTTCCCCCCTCCCCCTCATAAGAACACTAGAGATTACATGGAGGGATGACCCAAATCACCCAGAGCAATCTTTCCATCTTACCATGAGTAACTCCATGACATGTTGAAAGAGTTCTTGGCCAGGGAATGTAACCACTACAGGTTTCATGGATAAAACTCAGAATATCTTAGAGGGCAATTATTCTCCCTACCACAGTATTAAAAAAAAAAAAACTTCAAAATGTCTTATCTTTGTATTTTAAAAAGTTTTAAATACTACCCCATTGCACTTTTGTGTACTTGATTACAGTAAACTATCCTCTCCATGGTTGCACCTCCTCAGGCTCCCTGCCCTGCCGGAGGGTCCCCTTGCTTCCCACCTCCTTGGACATTTGTGTTGTCAGACATTCTTCCCAACAACCTGGTTGGGGGATAATGACATTGAAGGCAAATGGAGCTGGGCACTGATGCACAGTCTCCTTTGCTGGGAACACTTCTTCTGGGTGTGGGTGGCTCAAGTCAGATCTGTGACTCCAGGTTGAAGCCATTCCTGGGACTGAAGCTAACAGACACACTCATTATGTCTTTGAAGTCTTCAGTTACTTTGTTTTTGAAAGATAAACTTTTAGAATATTTCAGGGACAATTTGACTACATTTCTTATGGATGAATTACAAATATTTCTGACAAATTAATGATGTGTCCAGTGAACAAGTCACCAGCATTATTAAAACAGATGTCTACTCTTCTATTGAAGACACTTTTTTTTTAAGAAACTTTTTACCTTCACCATGCAAAATTGTTCCAGGTGAGCTTGAGTTGGCAGATCAGAGGATTCAAGACCACTGAAGTCTAAGGTATGAAAAAAACAAAAACAAAAAACAAATAAGGATGGGATGAGGAGGAGGGAGACATCTTGGATGAGCAGTGTTGGGGGTCTTTAAGTCAGTGTCCTGTGTGGCCATTGATGTTCCCCTTGTGTTTATGACACTTTTCTGAAGATTGAAGCTGAGTTAGCCCCCTCATGGTGAAGCAAGTCATCTGTGGCAGAAGAGGAGGATGGAGGAGAGTTATTCATGACATTAATAGATGGTTAGGGCAAAGGGACATTTTCAAAGGGCACAAAAACTGTCTCACTTCATTAGCTTCCTCCCATGAACAGGCTTGTGAGAGCTGTGAGGTCACAGGACAGGAAACCAGGGCAACCGCTTCTCAGAAAATCAACCATCTTTTCCACCAAGAGAGGACACATGGGATGTCTTTATTCTGTATTCAACTGTATCATTGGCGTTCACATTTAGAGACATATTTTTTATTGTTTTTATGATGGTAAAGCACACATAACATAAATTTACTATTGACCATTTTTAAGGAACAGATTAGTTGTATTAAATACATTCACATTGTTGTGCAGCCATCACCACCATCCATCCGCATAACTCTTTTCACCTTGTAAACTGAAACACTACCTATTGAACAACAATAAAAAGTCTTCATCTGCCCCTCCCCCAGTCCCTGCAAAGCACTGACACTTTTGTGTCTTTATAATTTTGACTAATCTAAGTCCCTCATACAAGTGGGATCATAAGGTATTTGTCTTTTTGTGATTGGCTTATTTCACTTAGCACAATGTCTTCAAGGTTCAACCATGTTGTATCATATTATAGAATTTCATTTTTAAAGGTTAAGGAATATTCCATTGTCCGTATGTACCAATTTTACTTACCCATGCATTCATCCATCAATGGCACTTGGGTTGCATTCACATTTTAGCTATTGTGAATAAATTGGTAATGAACCTGGGTATTTGAGACTCTGCTGTCAGTTTTTTTTTTTTTCTTTTTGGTATGTGGGTAGCTCCCTGACTGGGAATCGAACCCAGGCCGCAGTGCTGACATCTGCTGTCAGTTATTTTGAGTGTATATCCAGAAGTAGGATTGATGGGTTATGATAATTCTGTTTTAACGTTTTTGGAGCTTCCATACTGTTTTCAAGAGAAGCTGTACCATTTTTCTTTCTCACCAACAGTGCTCCAATTTCTCCATATTCTCTCCAACACTTGTTATTTTCTGATTTTTGATAGTAGCCTTCCTAGTAGGTGTGAGATGGAATATCATTGTATTTTTAACAGTCTTTTAAAAAATTGAAGTATAATTGACTTGCAATATTACATTGGTTCAGGTGGACAATGTAGTGATTTGATATTTATATACATTATGAAGTGATCACCGCAATATGTTTACTTATTTCCTATCACCAAAGTTATTGCAATATTATTGACTACATTCTCTGTGCTGTTTGTTGCATCCCAGTGACTTATTTTTAACTGGAAGTTTGTACTCCTTTATCCCTTTCAACCTTTTTCTGGCATCCTCCTGCCTTGTCTCTCTGGCAACCACTAGTTTGTTCTCTGTATGTATCAGTCTGTTTCTGTTTTGTTTTGCTTGCTCATTTGTTTTGTTTTCAGATTCCACATATAAGTGAAATCATACAGTATTTGTTTTTCTCTGTTGGACTTATTTCACTTAACATCATACCCTCCAGTTCCATCCATTTTGTCACAAATGGCAAGAATTTATTCTTTTTGTGGCTGAGTAATATTCCATTTTGTATTTTATATGAAGGCTGTCTGGAAAGTATCAAGCCATGTGATATGTAAAATAGAGGCATTCATTGCTGGATTTTTTCCAGCCCTTTCTCCATTCATCTATCAGTGGACACTTAGCTTGCTCCCATATTTGAGCTATTATTAATAAGGCTGCAATGAACACAAGGGTACATTAGTCTTATTGACTGTGTTTATGTTTTCTTCAGATAAATAACCAGAAGTGGAATTGGTGGGCTGTCTGGTAGTTATGCTTTTAACTTTTAGAAGAATCTCATTTTGATTAGCATTTCCCTAAGAGACATGATTTCTCACTACAGTTTCTGAACCTCATACACAGCCCTGAGCCGTGGTCCCCACACTGGACTGACCTGCCCTTGGTTTATTGACCTGACCTTCCCTTTCCATGGGACACTTTGCAGCTTGTGTCTCTACAAACTCCAGTATCACTCTTTCAGGAGTCTCATGTCTACTTCTCCAGGGACTGCCCTTTTAGGTACACATGTGCATGGGTGCAGGGTAGCGTAGATGTCTGAAGACACAGAAGAAGGAACCCCTGTGTGGGTCAAGAGAGACTGCGGAGAGGAGAAAGGGTGTGAGTGGAACACCCATTTATGGTGGACACCACTCCTGGGAATGACCTGGACATATGCAGTCAACAGTGTTCTGGCTCTTAAGACTCCTCTTTCAAAGCAAAGCGTTTAAATACTAACTTTCACAGCAACAACAAGAAGTCTTGTCACTCTGAAACAAAACAGAGGGGACTGGTCCTGAGGGCCCTTCTGCTCTCTTGGAGCCACTGCCACAGTATTGTCAGTACCTTGTAGGTGGCTATAAGAGGACTGTGCTGTGTGTTCCTGAGGGTGAAAAGTGTTTAAAACTGGATGAATTTGGGCACATTGACTTACAACCCAATTTTTGAATCTAAGTAAGTTTAACATCAAACCAATTGCTGGTGGAAAAACTATGCCCTACATAAGCAAGTTTGGATTCCTGTTTGGAACAGCACATTGTGCTATAGACTTCATAGCTCCCATGTGCTGCATGTGACCCATGATGGCTTTGAATGTGGCCCAACACAAAATTATTAACTTTCTTAAAACGTTATGAGATTTTTGTTGCGACTTTTTGTTTTTGTTTTTATTTTTTTTAGTTCATCAGCTATCCTTAGTGTTAGTGTATTTTATGTGTGGTCCGATATAATTTTTCTTCTTCCAGTGTGGACCAGGGAAGCCAAAAGATTGAACACCCCTTAGGTAAAGCCTTTAAAATATGAAGAAGAAAATTTGTGTGGAAATAATTCTGAGACCTGGAGACATACCTTCCCTCAGAGTTCATCCTCAGTCATCTAGAATGTTCCTGCCACCACCACCCTGCCCTGCTTTTTTCAGTGTTAAAGCTCCACACACTAAGGTGATGGTGCCCTCCACCTTCTTTCTTTCCCTCTTTCCCCTCTCGGTGTGCAGGTTTCTCTTCAGTTGCTCCTGGGACCTCAGCCAGTCTCTTCCCCTTGCAGCCCCCAAGGATCTTGCAAACTCACAAGCTGTGGGGAGGTCAAGAGTTTGCTGCTCTAATGCTCCCAAGTGATGCTTCAGCTGCCATACCCCAGCCTCCGCTTTGAGAACCCCCTGCTGTAGCACCTAGTCTGATCAGGACAGTGGATATCCAACCCTCACTTTGCACGCGTGGTCTCCACACCGAGTCTTGTCCCCAGTCCTGCTGATCGTGACCTCTCCTTGCAAGGCCTCAGGTCCCAGAGCCTCTTCTGGTCTCACTCCTGTCCTCAAGTTCCAGTCCCTTCCTACTTAAGGAAGCAGCCCATCAAGCCCTTGGCTCAAGCTTTCACCTCCCTCGCCACCCGTCCCAATACTAGCACCCTCTCCTTTTTCTAGACTCCTATTCCCCACTATATTCTGTCTCCTCTCACCCTGTACCATGTCTTGTGTTCTGTGTGGGTCTGTACATTTGTCATCCCCCTCCTCACCTTGGGAAGCTTGTGTCTGCGTCTCCCACCGTGGACCCCCCTTGAGACACCCTCTACCCCTACAGTCCATGAGACCACCTCCCACTGCCTTCATTACACACACACACACACACACACACACACACACACACACGGTGCTGCCCGCCCAGGTACTCATTGGATTCCCAATCATCCCCAAGACCTTGAGTCCACCTCTGAGTGGCACTGACAGTTCATCAGAGGGTTTATTTCCTTCTGGTTGATTCTCAGACCCCACCCCCACTCCATCCTTGAACGGCGCCAGACACTCTGTGCCTCAGTCTTTATTTTTGTGTTATCTGAAAGGGACTGCTCAGGCTGTATTGATTAAAAATAAAAATACTACTATGTGCCTGCTATAAAAGAAGTTTTGAAGGAGCAGTTTATGTCTCAATGCAAAAATCATTTAAAAATGTATCCTTCCTCCTTTTGGTAGTTCCCTGGCTGGGAATTGAACCCAGACTGCAGCATTGACAGTGCCAAAGCCTAGCCACTGCACCACCAGGGAACCCACAATGTGTTCTTATATTTACTCACATTTGTTTGTTTCCTATGGCAGCGTGGGCTTCACTGGGTGGAAAGCAAGGTGTCTGCAGGCCTAGCGCCCTCTGGAGGGTGTGGGAAGAAGCGTCTCCAGCCTGGGAGTCCTCCCCATCCCTTGCATCTTGTACCATTAAGCAGCCTTTCCTCCCCTACTTCCATCCTGACGTTTCTTCTCACTCTGGCCTTCTGCTTAGCTCTTATAAGGACACCGTGACTTCATTTAGGATAATCCAGGACATTCTCCCCATCTCAAGATCCTTAACATCATCACATTTGGAAAATTCCTACTGTCACGTGAAGGAACAATCACAGGGTTCAGGATGACATGGTGGATGCCTTTGGCGGCCATTATGCAGCCTACCAAATACAAGAAGAACTTTAGAATGTTCAGAATTTATATTAAAAAGCTTTGCGAACACCATCCTTTTCAAAACCTGTTTACTTAATTATGGTAAAGTGTTGTCTCCTTATTTGTACCTCTTTATGCTGCCTGTGCATATGGGTGGATCCCGTTGGAGATTACCGGTGCGGTGGCACACACCCATGGGCCAGGAGCACCTCCGCTGTGTCGAAAGATCAGCTCTTATATCCTTACTTCTTTCATGGCAGACCCCCAAAGTATGGCACGAAAATAGGGTGGGAGCAGGACCTCTAAGAAAACCACTAACTGCACTAACTGCTAGTCAAGGACATCAGGGTCTCTAAGGAAGCCATTAACTGCCAGTCCAAGACGAAGGGCCAGTAAATCAAGATGAGGCAAGGAGACAAGCCAGAACCAGCTGAGACCAGGTAACCTCCAGCCACATTATATAACCATTATAACACACCTCCATGCTAAACAACACTCCCACCAGGGCCATGACTCAACAGAAAGGACCCTAGAAGGACAACAAAAGGGTGGAGCTCAAATCTCTGGAAGAGTCCACCCCTTTTGAGAATTAATAAGAATATTCCTCTTTCTTATCTTTATAGATAAAAACCACAGCTATGAGGAAGGTCCAGACTGTCTCTTTCCTAATGGCAGCTTCAACTCTGGCTGTGGAGTGGATCACTTCACAAAAAATTTCTTTTGTTCTTTTGTCTGGCTTACACTTGAATTCTTTTCCACAGGAAGCCAAAATCCCTCTTTCCTGCAACAAAGTCATAACCAGGGCCAAAAGAAGATGCACTCATTGTGTTTTTCAAATATTCAATTGTTTCACGTGCAATGCCATGGAAGTTCTAGTGGATACAGTGTCTGCATTTCTCACAGATGAGATAAAGATATTCCTAACCAACTAATGATATGGTAAAAGAAATGGTCAATGCTGTTTTTAAACCAGATGTCTAATTTCTAATGGAGAGGCTGCCTGTATTGGTAGTGGGCAAGATGGCTCCATTTCTACATAATCAGTTGGTCAAGAAACATTCAAAAACAATATATTTTTTTAAATAGATGATGTGTTGCAAAGCAGTAGCAAGAACAGTGGCTTAATTACTGCTTACAAATTGGACACATTATCTGCACAAACAGATCATCCTAAAATGCTTAAAATATAAAATCACATTGGAAACGAATAGTACTTATTATTATACAATATTGTAAGTGTACTTAATACAAATGAATTGCACACTTAAAATAATTAAAAAGTCAAATTTTATTTATGTGCATGTTACAATTAAACAAATAAAAATGAAGTTAAAAGGAAACAAATGCTCCCCTGCTTGCTGTAATAGGTTTGATACCTACAACTTAATAGGGAGTAAAAGATTCAAGATAAGTTGGCACTTGGAGTATGATATGCGTTATTGCAAGTTTGAGAAGAGAAGTTCTCCCCAGTCTCTGGATTTAGTGCAGTTGGGAAAACTGAAGTAAATAAGGGAAATGACTATGAATTCAGAAAAATCTCACTTGTAGAATCAAGAGAGAACTTTAGGGCCAAGACTATAATCAGAGATGCTTTGGAATGCTGGCAATGAGCTATTTCTTGACTTGGTTGGTTGGTTACCCAGGCGTTAGCTTGATTATATTTTGTTAATTCATGCATGTAGGGTATACATTTTCTCAGACTTTCTAAATAAACTAGCTTATAAAGTAGCATTCGTGGTATTGTTTTATAATATTCTTGGCTTTAAAATATAAATGCCTCATGAATATTATTTTTACAAAAGTGTAATGTCCCATTTTGGATGAAAGACATTATTGCCCTTTATAACTGATAAAGTCATTTATTAAAATAAGATTATAAGGTCCTTTCAAAAGACAAAATAATCATGTTTATTTAAAAATGCAATACCGTTTTTTTAAGAGTAATGAGCTTGTTGTTAAAGAAAATGAAATGATGTCTCCTTACTAACTATAAAGACATTACCCTTTAAAAAGGGTAATATGCTTTTAAAAGTTTAATGACATTTTCCTTTCAAAATATGTAGATCATGTCCCACAGACCAGGCCTGGGCAGACTTTCTCAAGCCAAAGGCTACTTCTCCAAGTGTTGCGCTCCACCAGCTATGAGGTTGGACAATTAATTTCTTAAACTTGTCCTGGAAAAAGTGCTATATATGAGTATTTATTTCATTATTAAGGCAGTCACCTCAAAATTGTTTGGTGGTTCACTGGTAGACCATGATCACATCTTGCCCAGCCCTGCCATGCACAGTGAATGGTGCTGCCTTTAAAAAATGTGTCATTTTCTAAGGACATGTAAAACTCTTGTAATGATGACAACAAGAGAAATAAGACTACACATGACAACTTGAATGTATCTCAGATATACAATGTTCAGTAAGAAAAAAGTTACACTAAGCAATGTGTCTAATAATTGTAGTGTGTGTGTGTGTGTGTGTGTGTGTGTGTAGATAAGGTTAGAAAACAAGGGAAGAGCCTCACTGAATCATGTGCTTGGTTATGTGACACCACCAGTATGAGTCTCTATTTTCTCTCTGTCACACAGCATGAAGACAGTGCAGATCTCTCATGGTCATTATTGGGCTGAAGCGCAGTAAAGCACGAAAAGCCAGGAGAATGTGATTTTCCAAAAGGATCCCTGGTGTTCCCTCTTCAGAGAACTCCACCTGAGGTTTTGGTTCTTTAGTATCTTGTGAAAAAATTAATCATTTATGATCATGATTGGAGTTTATTGTTTTCAGGTTCATCATCATTTCAGCATGAAGCAATTTTAAATTTGAGGTATTTTACTACATAGTAATAGATATCAGGAATAAGGCCCATTCTTACGTGATTCCTATACGTGGACAGTGCTGGAATTATACCCATTTACAGGTAGTGAAGTTGAAGGGACTGTGCTCACTTCTCAGCATGCAGTCATTCACAAGGGAGTTCATTCATTTTCTACACAATGAGCAAACACTCTGCACAGGCTTACAGTGCTTGTAAAAAACACAAAAATGAACCTAACATTCACTGGCCTCAAGTAGCTGATATTCTAGTGAAGAGGGAAAGGCAATAAAAAAAGCAAAACAAGCAGTTTTTTCAGATGGCAATAACTCCACCAATGGATAATGAAGTGGGATGAAGGAGATAGGGGGTGGGTGGATTGGGAGATAATTTCTATTTAAATAAGGTGGGCAAGGAAATCCTCCATTACAAGGTGAAATTTGAGCAAGACTGAAAAGAAGGGGGAAAAGGGTCTGTAAGTCTCTGGAGAAAGAATATTCTAGAGAGAGAGACTAGTTAATGCAAAGGCCCTGGGAGGTAGCTTGTCATGTTTTACAGTCAAGAAGTCAGTGTAAACCAGATTGTTTAGGGCAGTCTTACCCAAAAGGTGATCTGCAAGGAACTAAAGAGCCTGGGTCAGAAAGTAGATCAACAGCATCACTCAGTTTTCTGTTCATTTCAGGTGAGATTTTTGTCATTGCAAGACTTTCCCAAACAAAGCACCGAGATGATTGATCTTCTGGTGGTAAGTCTTTGTCATTTAGCAGACAAGCTGAGCAGCACTAAGTTAGGGCTTTATGTACTATGTTGAGGACTTTGGATCTTGGTGTGATTGAGATGTGCATGACAGCAGGGCTGTGAGCAAAAAAAGAGTGACGTGACTTAGGTTTCTAAACAATTCATCTCTGAGGATTCAGAAGTCCTACTGTGTGAAAATTGATATAAGATGTGATAGATCAAGGAGGTGGCAGGAAGACCAATGAGGAGATCCTTACAACAACCCCACATAGAAGTGATGATGGTGTGGACCTGTGTGTTTGGGTTCTATTTATATTTTGTAGACCAACTACAGGATTACTGATGGATTAGAGGTCAGTATGAGAGCAAGACAGGCATCAAGGAAAATACCAAGATTTGTGACCTGAGCACCTGGAAGTGTGGAGTGACCTTAACTAAGAAGAGGAAGACACTGGGCAGGTGGGGAGATGGAGAAATAAAGGCCTTGATTATGGACATGTTATGTTAGAGGTACCTTAATAATAATAGATACTCCAGGTTGACTCTGCTCATTCTCTCCCAACCTTTTTGAAACACACACAAAAGCCTAGGAAGCTGAGGACAATAGATCTGGAACTTCTGACAGCAGATGCAGGTGTGTGAGGTCTGGAAGAGGTAAGTGGTTCCTGTGAGATGTGGGTTGTGTCCCTTCCAGCACTCAGGGATATGAAGCTGGTGGGTCCCAAGCCTGTCACTGCCAAGAGACCACAAAGATCCATGTGACAAGGCCAGCACATCATCTCAATTTTTCAGTTTTTTCATCCAGAATGTAGCATCAGCTTATTTCTTGAGAACCTTATCTCCAGTCTTGTCCTTGGATATCTGTCTGGAAGCAGCAACTTGAATCTGCTTCCAAATATATAAGTTAACAATGTTAAATAAGTAATACTTCTCTTAAACAGGAAGTCAGACCATTTATGGACTGGTAATGATACTGGGTCATGTGATTTTTTTAATAGAATATATCTGATGTCTAGCACTGTATAAATTTGAAAAGTACAATGTGTTACTTCAATATATTTTTGTATTATAACAGGGCTGTTGATGTAGTGGTATTTATCACATTATATAACTAGAGTACACTATTATTGTCTTTATTCATTATACTGTGCATTACATGTCAATGGTTTCTTTACTACTCATTAAACACCATCACTCTTATCTGCTCCCTCAACATTCCCCCTGGTAACCAACATTTTCCTGTGTTCTACACATTTCACTTTTTAGATTTCACATACAAGTGATATCTTACAGAACTTATCTTTCTCTGTCTGACTAACTTCATTTAGAATAATGTGCTCAAAGTCCATTCATGTTGTTGCAAATGGGAAGATACCTTTTCTCATGGCTGAATAACATTCCACTGTGTATATGCACCATGTCCTTTTTATCCATTCATCTGTTCACAGGCATTTTGCTTGCTTTTATATTTTTCATCATTGTGAGCAATGCTGTGATAAACATGGCAGTGCATATATCTCATCAAAATGGGGTTATGATTTTTAAATTCCATGACCCTGAAGAAAAAATAAAACACAGAAAGAGTCAGTCAGTCCCCATCATATGTCATACTGACGAAGACCCACAAAGTTTGGGCTTGTTGGATGAATCTGAATCAGGCATATAAGGCTTTCCTGGGGTGACATTCTGTTTTGATGTGCATCACCTACAACCCCAAGGAGATTTTAACTTGGTGTCGTGCAGCCCACTGCAGCTGGAACAGTGAAATTATTTTATTCCTGGTATTCACACAGTGAGTACAACCAGCTCTGGCTCCCTCCTGTTGGATGTTTCCCTCTCTTGCATCTGTGACAACACTGAACTTGGCCATGATAAACCCAGGGTTTCTGTGTGTGCTGTTCACAGTGATCACAAGAAAGTCCTGGCTACTCTGTTTGGGCCACACTGATGCCATCTGCCCCAAACAGTAGCAGCCTGGAACCGAATTCATCTCTGAAGAACATGATTTGAGGCTAATTACTGATTTTTCACATGAGGTGTTGTCTAAGGTCTTCCCACATGGAAAATGAGGACTCAGCTGCTTTTTTTCCCATCACCAACACACACATTCTTCCCATTCCGTATTTCTATTTTCCTACGACCAAGGTTTAGTGTGGACTTTATTACATCTATTTTATGCTCTTGACATTAGAGCAAACTAGCTATGATTTCCGCCAAGCCCCTTTGAATTGCAGATTCAAACAGTTGCGTCTCTGAAGTACATTAGGGCTACACTCCGCACCCAGCTCTCCTGCCCTCACCTTTCTGCGCCCTCCCTTACTTTTCTCCCAGCCTCCAATTCTGGGACTCCCAAGGGTAAAAACAAAAAAAACAAAAAATCAAAAAAAATCTCCGGGGCAGGACGGGAATGTCATTGTCCCTTCCGCACCAGCGCGGTGCCTCCCTGGGCCCAGCGGGCAGGAAGAACAGGGCCACCCCTGCAGGCCCCGCCCCAGCCAGCTGGTCCTGCGGGGTCGGAGGAGCGGCGCTCCCAGGCGCTGGTGTTGGAGACAGTCACCCACTTCCGGGTTATAATGGAGGAGGGTTGGACGCATTTCTTTCCCTTTCTCCCCATATCTCAACTTCAGGGTGTCCTTGCTGCCTCCATGAAAGCCCCAAGACTGCCCATCTCCAAGGTGGACATGCCATGATACTGTGGGAATACGAGGTTTCGCAGAGGGAGCGGTGGTGCCAAGGCCATCTACAGAAACAAAGACCCTCGGGGTGCAGGAGCTATTCTCAGGCTCTCTTGAACCTGGCAGATCGGTCAGACACGGACCAGCTGTGACGTCCCTCTGCCCTGGTCCAAAGAGCCGTGGGAGACGGAAGCGCTGGGCTGGTAGGTTGGCGCAGCCCAGGCACCAGGATGGGGCTGCCGACAGCCACCCGAAGTGCCCTCTCAGCCTTTCCTGCTTTGCCACCAGTGCGGGTCTCAGAGCCTAGAAACAAGACTTTCTCTTCCTAGCTTTCCCGCCAGCTGAGTCCTTTTTCACTCTTTCTCTTTAGCTCCTTACAATAGTCTCCTGACACCTGCAAAGTCGTTTTTCTCCCAAATTTACAAATGAGGAACTAGTAAGAGTATTGTCCAAGGTGACAGAGTCAGAAGAGACCCAGAATCTTGTCAGTCTCAAGAAAGTTCATGCCATTTGTGATGCTTATGATGGTCTGTCCTTAGAGGGCGGACCAGTTGCCTCCCTTTCACCCTCACCTCAAAACGCTGTTATAGTGTAAACCTTAGAGCTCTAACAGCACGATGGGAAGAAACGGGTGGTCTTCCAACAGGGCTGTGTTAACCAAACAGAAGCAGAGCTGGTGACCCAGAGGAGTGAATTTGATCATCAGAACATGCTGAACACCAGGGATGTCGAGTAATAACTGTGGGATTAATTTCTGAGTATTGTGTGCCCATCGCTGGGCTAACCAATAAATGACTTGAAAATAAGGCACTGTAATTAGAAATGTACTTCGCTCAATGCCCTTGACTTGAAGGGAGCAGAGTGCAATCAGACTAAAGGAGAAATGAGAAAGTCCCAAGACTGCTTTGTGGGGAAAGGAACAGGGTGACATCTGCCATATGACAAGTACCTGGTCCCAGTCAAGTGGAAATAAACAGAACATGAGCTGACCTGTCGGTTGGCCTGAGGCTCCAATCCCACTCTGCTGTGAGTTATCAGACCCCTGTGAGCATGGGTTTCATCTAGAAAAGATATAAAATAAAACTTATGATGGAAAGAGAAGTCACATTAGGTGGTGAACTTATTATACAACAAGTTGACAATGCACTGTAGAATTGTATGCCTGAAACCTATGTAATCCTTGCTAACAGATGTCACCCCAATAAGTCTAACAATAAAAATGAATTAAAAAAATAAAACTTATTTCAAGGGTTAATTTATTATTTTATTATTATTATTAATTATTATTATTATTAATTTGAAGGTGACATTCATTAGTAAAACTATATAGTTTCAAGTGTGCAATTCTATAATACATCATCAACAGATTTCATTGTGTACTCACCACCCTGTCAGTTCTCCTTCCATCACCATATGTGTGACCCGCCCCCTGCCACCCTTCACCCTCTTACCCTCTGGTAACCACTAAGCTGTTGCCTGTGTCTATGACTCTGTTTCTTTGTTTGTCTTGTTCCTTTGTTGCTTTCAGTATTATATCCCACATATGAGTGAAGATTACATTTGACAATGTATACAGAGACCCTCTCGTGCATATGTACCTGTTACAGAGCAGATGCTCAGTGCTGGCCCTTAATTCCCCTGCTCACCCCGTTACTGGTTTCTATCCGTAAAAAAGAAGCTCTCACCTCTGGACTCACTGGTAGTTCACGCTGACTAGTCAGCAAAGAAGGAAAAGGATCCACTTTAAAGTTACTTTTCACCCGAATCCCTAATCCATGTGCCACTCCTCTACCTAACTCCAATTCAGCCTCATGCACTCATGCACAAATCCTTGAGGCATGGCTATGTTGACAACTAGACTAGAAGAAGCCTTGAGAAGAGAGGGTGGTGTTTTGCTTTTCTACAGTGTTCTAAAGAGATGCTGACCATATCTGACTTCAGACCATGCTTTAAAGCAAAATGCACACATCAACAAGGTCAGAACTGGACACTGGAGAACACTCTAGAAACTGCTCACTGTGTACCTTGTTTCCAGCTCTGCATTCACCACCTTTGGCTACACTGCTAGCCAATCCTTATTCTAGTCTAACTGCCTTATACACGCAACTCCCTTCCTGACTCACAACCCCAAATGCCTCAGCTCAAGCCTTCTGCATTCATGCTGTCCTCAGTCCTCCAATCCCTCATCACTCTCCATACTCTCAGCCCTCAGCTGGATGCACATCTTCCTCTCTTTGTTGGCTTCTGTCCCATTTACCCTGTTGGCCTGTCCATCTGCTTTTCCCTCCTGTCCTCAATGTCAGGGCACAGCTCTGAGATTCCAAGAACCTCATCCTTTCATCCATTCCCAATATTGCCTTCCTGAAAACCAATCCAGCCTAGAAGAACGACACCCTCAACTTCATCACAGCAATTTTAGTTGCTACTCCTTCAAAAGGTAGATCACCTGCCCCCATACACATTCAAGGTCCTCAGCCTCAAGCTGAAGCCCCACAAAAGCCCTTCTCCATGGAACGAGCAGAGCCTCTTAATCCCAAATCACATCCAATATTTGCACCCCCTCCCAGGCTTTACAAGTTCTCACACTGACTTTGCACAGGAGCCTGTCCCTCCCTGCCATTTCCTGTTGCGCATCTCAGGTTTTGACACTTGATCTCTGGGCAGTTTCTCAAAGATTCAGACCAATTCTCACCAGCCAACAGGAGCAGGTGTAAAACCAAGGAACCCACACTGTAGAAGCTATTTCTCAACTCCTGTGTCTTGTTCGTTAACTCTATTTCAGATAGGCACTCTGAGTTTGTGGAAAAAGAACAGACAGCACATACAGGTGACAGCAAAGATGTCCACCCTGAGGTGGAGTCTGGGTGAGCTCTAGAGGAGTGAGCAGGCAGGGAACACACTGTGGGTGCCCACAGCAGCAGCCAGGGTCCTTAGTCCATGGTGGGTGAATGCCGATGGCTTTTTTTTTTGGGAGGGGGGTAGTTCCCTGGCTGGGAATTGAACCCAGGCTGCAGCATTGAAAGCATGGAAGCCTAGCCACTACACCACCAGGGAACTGCCCCACCCTCAATGACTTTCAAAGGAGTGGTTACAGCAACAGACTGTCAGGGTTCTATGACACAATACCTTCTAACATCTGTGTGGCAGTGTTCCTCAAAGGGAAAGGGAAAGTGTATGTGGAATCAGAACCGGGCTGCTGCAGTGGTGCACCCTTCTCGGTGGGGAAAATGGCTGGATCTTTGGGGACCCTTATTTAGCCTACCACAACTGCAAATGTTCAATCTTCACAGATAAGAAATAATGCCCCTGTGTCTGCCCTGTTTTATGCTCTTCCCGTGCTGTAATAGGGTCCCCTTTCCCCTCACTCCCTCCGGCATTTTTGCTTACTCATCAGGGCTCTGACCCAGCTGGAGAAAAGTAACCTTAGGTGGGAAGTGGTTCCTAGGAACCATACTACACGCTCATTGGCTGAGACCTTGTGTAAGGGAGGAGCATATTACACTACGTGTCTCTATAAAAAGGCCAGCCTTGTTCCTAGGAAGTCATACCTTGCGCTGACACCAATCGTTACTACTCTGGATCGACTTACTTTATGAAGCATGGACGAGGCCATGGCATTCCTAGTTTCTATTCTCTGTGCGCTAATATGGAAATTTTCAAAAGATAAATTAGTGGCTTATGGAATGGGGAAAGCCCTGCCTGTTTTAGAAGTAGTCTGTCCAGCTCTAATCAAGAGGATTCTGGAAGTTATATTAAGCAAATGCCTTCAGTGGCATACAATGAGTTCAGTGTAAAATGTTTAAAAAAAGGCATCACATATTTCTTTAGAAAGAGGAAGCCTTGCCAACTGGAAGAAGTTATTGTTGTTTAATTTTTGCTTATGAATCCAGCTCAAATCTACACTAGACTCATGAATTTTTAGACGATAATCTGAGATATTACTTTTATGAGACGATACCTCGTGAAAATTAGCAGATGATATTGCCACTTCATTACTAAATATAAATCACGTATGTTAGGATAATTGGGGTCAGCACACATAGATTCCCGTCTTCGTTGTCTGGACTGACTACGCAAATGTGCTTTCATCCACCACTGGCACCAAATTTTGGTCCTGAACTTTACTTTCATCGTCGTACACACTCCGCCTGCCTGACCAAGAAGATGAACTCGAAACTGAGAATGAAGTATTGCCCAATAGGAATGTGGTCTCAGGGCTGGTTCTTTGACCACATTTGGAGGTAAGTCTCAGGCCTGGGCTCTTAGCAAGGAATGGGTTGCCAAACTGGAGTGAACCCATAAAAAGCTGGGAGGATATCTCCATGGGGTAGGAGGTGCTAAGGGCTATGAATCTGAATGTGGTTCAGGGGGTGGTAGGTTTTAAAGGTAAAATCCTGAAGCTGAATCCTGAGGAGGCCTTGAAGACCTCCTGGCTCTGCTTGAGGAACAGGTAGAGGTGCCTTAAGTACACACAGCGGGCACAGGAAGAAGGCAGTTCCAGATATGAGGGGAGGGTTAAACAATGGCGGCCAGGGAGGAAGTGGGCAGAGACAACAGGGTCCACCATGGCAGACAGGGAAGGCAGTCTTCAAGGCACAAACTGTGGTTGGGACAGAGAGAAGGCGACCCCTGTGTTGTGAAGGAACGGATGTAGACTTGAACAAGACTCTGGGCTGTCCCAAAAGGGCCTGTTAGGCTTACAGTTTAAACATCATGGAATAGGATTGAGGCCTCTTTTTGCATGCAAATAAAATTATGGACAAATGGTCATAAACCCCGTAGAGTTATTCCTCAGCTTGAAATTCACCCACAAATTTACTTTTATTGTTAGACTTATTGGGGTGACACCTGTCAGCAAGGACTACATAGGTTTCAGGCGTAGAATTCTACAGTGCATTGTCAACTTGTTGTATAGTAAGTTCACCACCTAATGTGACTTCTCTTTCCATCACCATATATTTAGCTTCCCCTCTCCATTTTCTACATTCTTCTGAGATCCCTATGCTGCAGTTCTCCCTGGTTTTCTGTCCCTTCCCCTAGAATCAGGATCCAATGAGTTCTTATAAATGTTATGTAAAAGACTGTACCAATGTCTTAAATAAAATCTTAAAGATGTTCATGACTCAAGATTATATAATTAGACACTATAAGGTATGTACAATCTTTAAATTTGACCTTAACTGCTATTCATAAGTTTGCCTCCAACAGGTGACATACTTTCTGGATGGTCCCTACATGCTTTTACTTCTGGAAATTAGGTGCTTTTAAATTTTTGGAAAAATAAAACATCTGAATGATCAACTTGAATGTAGTTGGGGAGGGCTCTATCACATTTCATTAATCATTCATTCTTCTGTCTGATCAGAAGGAGTTAAGCTGTAGATTCATCATTCTCAAATAAAGCCTGGACTTTCCTCCTACGACTTCATTAAGAACTAGTTCCCAACCACTGGCATACTTCTGCAAGCCAATCTCAGATAGCTGGCTACTCTTCAGAAAGAAGGGCCAATCAAGCATCATGATTAGGACAAAGGGCCCACTTAACTAGGACTTATAAAGATTATTCATCCTCTAATTTGACTGTCTTTTCTTCCAAACTCCATTCATTGCAGACAACATCATCCTATCCTGGGCTGCTGTATATGCCAAAGTACACAATGTGCCTGACTGCTGAGGTGCGGCTGTTGCCTCCATCCAGTGCAGAAGAAGTGCCATGGATCATTCACCCCTTCGACTTTTCAGATTGGGAATTCTGGCTCAACCAAGTTTCTGCAGCTGAGTTGGGACCTCTTTCTCCATCCTCTCATCTCTTGGAATTCCTATTTGGTCATATTAATAGTAAGACAAAGGAAACAAATTTTACCTAATTCAGAAATGGATTAATGTCTCTTATCGTTTCCTCTAGTAATCATATCTGGGATGGATTACAACATGTAGAACATGGGCTCTTAAATATCGTGGCCCCTTTTGCATAGAATGGGCTAATCAGTCTGGCCTTGGTTTTCTATGAATCAGATGGGTCTCCCCAAATGCTTGTCATTATATACCTAAGGTTCTGGACACTGAACAGATGAGGAGATCAATACATCTCTCTCTTCCAGAGCATAACAGCCCCAAAAGACGGCATGTATAGATTTGTGGGTCCCAATTATGGCCTTATCTCCCCTATACATAGATAGGTCATTGTACATTAGGATTTCCATTCCTACCTGGAAGAATCTATAAGGTCTCCCCTGAAAGACCCCATAACTTGATGGCTTTCAGATCCAGATGGCCAAAAAAGTGACATGGTGAGAATGGCCAGACTCTATTCTTCCTTCTTAATATGCTATGATTTCTGCCAAGCTAGAGATCCAGGTGTTGGTTAAATTCACTCCAACTCCAGCACTCAAGGCAGAGCATATTTGTCTTAACTCAGGAAATGACACAAATGTGGAAAGTAGTTCTCCAAAATCATATGGCCCTAGCTATTTTAACTGCCACCAAGGGAGAATATGTGTGATAATAACACAGGAATTCTGTCCCTATATCCCAGATGACGACGTTAATATAGTAGATTTGATAGATAATATGAATACGAGCATAAACAAGGTAAATGACGTTTCTTACATAAACTGTTTTTACCCAATGGCTATCTTCGCTTCCTAGTTGAAGATGGCCAGCCATTGGGAACAAGTGTAATCTTTTTTTCTTATACGTGGCAACATTCTGGTTGGAGGTTGTTGTCTCTTTAATTGATATCTCAGGACAGCTAAGGCTAGCAACACGGTCTTAATAGATGCCCAGAATTTTCCACCTGGGACCAAAAAACATTTCCAAGTTCAGTCAAAAGGTTTCATTCCTCACATCGCACACATCGCCCCTTTCCAGCAGGAAGCAGCCAGACTGGTCATCGCCCCTTTCCCTTAACACTGAGGAATGATCAAACGAAAGGGAAAAATTGTAACCACACATGAACTTCATTTCTGTAGCATGCATTCTGCTTTAATCCAAGCTAGCTTTGTTTAGCCAGATAGAACTATAACTCACTTGCATTCTTTCCCCAAAGCCTCCCGCCTACACATATGCTATGTGTCCACTTTGCTTTATTATTAAAATGTTAGGACATTAGGTTCTGGTCAATGTCAAATTCACTTAAAAATAAAGCTTCAGAATATAAAACTGAAAGCAAAGAAAAAAGAAATGAAGAAACAAATCAATAGTTCAATGTTTATTCGGGGACGGGTGGGTCAGGGAGGGCAGAAAGGGGAGGGGGTGGGAGAGGAGGGAGGGGAAGCTAAATATAAGGTGATGGAAAGAAGTCACATTAGGTGGTGAACTTATTATACATCAAGTTGACAATGCACTGTAGAATTGTATGCCTGAGACCTATGTAATCCTTGCTAACAGATGTCACCCCAATAAGTCTAACAATAAAAATGAATAAAAAAATAATAAAGCTTCAGGTCTACCAACCATGACCAAAAACAATAACCAAATCTTAAACTGAAATAAAGATTTTGTCAAACAAAAATAACACCTTGGTCTCAGTTATGTTTCAGTTCTAGAATCATAGAAGCAGAACAGCCCCACAGAGCACATCCCCTGGGAACTAGACTGGACAAGCCATGACTGATACCAGAACCTGAAGCCGTGATCAAGTGCTCCCTGCCTTGGCCCATGCAGAGCCCATGATTCCATCTCCTGTACTAATTATGATTAATGGTATCCCTTTATGTAACCTAGCTACTAGAGGACATTGGGGAGCCAGGTTTTAGAGAGCATTGGCTCACCTGTGTCTCTGGGTTTTCTTTGCACAAAGTCCTACTTGTGTCTTTTTTTTTTTTTTTTGGCTTGGATGTTCGCAGACAAGTGTACCTTCAGAACACACCAAGGTCTTCCTGCCCACTATTTCTGTCCTTCCCCATCAGTGTGTCCAGCCTTCTTCACACCCTCCAATTGGGCCCCGGTTAGTTTCACTTACTCACAAATCCTGACATCAGAGTGATTTGAAAACTCAGCAGAAGATGAGTAGAAGGTGTCTTGAAGCTCTGAGGTGGACGTTGGCTTTTCTACAGGTCAACCAGAGATGCTGCAACCACCGAACCCAGACCAGCTCTGACAGCAACACACACATCTCAGCCTGGTGGGAGCTGACAATTGGAAACCCAACCCTGGCTCTGGAAACTGCTGGTGATGTTCCTTCTCACCACCACAAGCCTGCTTTTCATTGACTGCCCTTCCCCACTGGTCAGAAACCCACTTCTGCGCAACACCGCCTGACTCAACTCTCTTTCATTTTTGAATTGTCCAACACCCTCAGCTCAAGCCTTTTGCCTCCATAGGGTCTCCGTGTCAGCTTCCAGTCTGCTCACTCTCTGGATGTCCAGCCCCATATGGAATTGAATCTCCCTCTTTACCTACCCTGTCCCCTGTCCCCTGTTGGTTTATCCATCAGCCTGACCCCTCAACCTGGGCGTTCCTATCCCCCTGGATTTTTCATTTGTGTATCTTTTAGTCTAATTAAACACATGCAGACTCACCCATACAGTTATACATTAATACACACACACACACACACACACACACACACACACACACACACACAATTTGCCCAGAGGTCTTCTCTGCTGAACTCTTGATCCATTCTCTCAAAGCTACTTCTCTCTGAGGCGGTTGTGTGTGGTTCTTCCTTTACTTAGGGATCCCCTTTAACTCAGTCTATGCTTTCCTGTCTTCCCAATCTCCCATCTCCTCTCTGCTCAGAACCCTGTTGTTCCTTGTCATTTCTCACTGTCACTTCTAATTTCCAGTATAGCCGATATTCTCCCCAAAGTACCTGATATTTCTGTTTAAAGTTGTTACACAATATATTATGAGTACTGAATGCTTTTGGTTCACTACTTGGTTCCTATGCCCCAAACTGCTCCTTCTGCCCTGAAGATGCTGTCTGAAGGGGAGATTTGCCCTCATCTGAGTCACAGTTTCTTCCCTTGGTTGTTGCCCTACACCCACTCCTGAGAGCACCCAGCAGCCAGTGACTGCCTGGTACGTGGTTCTGGAGCCCAAAATGAGGTGTCTGAGCTGCAGTGTGTGTTCCAGATCCCCGTGCTCAGGGGGCAATAGGTCCCCAGTCAGACCCAACCCTGCTGGCTATGCACTGCTGGACCCCCTCCAGCACCCTTTCTATGAACCTCCTAAATCCTATCTCCTGGTCTCCTAAAAAATGTGACCTGAGACCGTCCATACCAGCAGTGGTCCTCAACAGCACCAAGGGTAGCACCTGGGTTGGACGATTCACTACAAGACAGCAGGGAGCACTTTACACAGCCAGGAGGTATGGTGTCGATTATCCCAGCATATGTCAGCTCTGCAGTCAGGAATATTTCACCTGCACCCGGGAAGGACAAATCCAACCCTTGTTAAGGTACTATTGGCACCCTCTTAGGTGCCTGGGAGAGCACTGAGCAACCTGCTCCTGATGGAGAAAAGTCTTGCAAACTACATTGCTTTGTACAGGTTCTTTGAATACACAATTTTTGACTCCTAGTTGGTTTAATATCAAACTGTCCCCTTTGGAAAAATGAAGCAATAGTAGGCATGCACACTGAACAATTTCAAGAGCTCATTATACTACAGAAGTCCCATTATGTATGAAGAAATAAAACTGTAAGTAGCTCTGACCCCTTAGAAGAACACTGACCCCAAATTTCTCCCTACTATCTAGGGTCCTGGGTCCCAAATACTTGTTCCTTTCCTCACTCCCTTGGGCTCAGCAACCACCAGGGACATTCTGTCCTGTAGCCCCTTCTGTCAGGAATCCCAACACCCACAACCAGGCTGCTCCTCAGCCTCCATTCAGGGAATTCTTTGTGGACACTTCCTCCCCATTCCCTGATTATCAGAATTTCTTGGAGTGTTAGAAGATGAGGTCTTGAAATGCTGCAGAGGCAATATTTTGTTTCTATAGAGGTCCCAGGTGGTGCTGAAACTGTCCTACCAAGACCCACCTTGTGCAAAATGCTTCAGACCCATCACCATGTTTGAAGCTGGACATGGAAAACCTCCAGCTTCACTATGGTAACTGCAAACACTAAACTCTAGCCCTGTGCCCTGGTCCCTACAACCAGCCTGCTGAACTTTTCCATCCTTCCTCTGAGTGAGGACTTGCCTAACACTCTCCCAGATCACTGGCCACCTGCTCAGACTTCCTCTCCCTTGAAGTCCCCTCCTGGTCTCCTCTCCCTCCTTCTGCATGCTCCCTCCCATCTCTCCTCCCTTCCTAGATTCCCAATCTTCCAGTGGCCTGCAATCTTTCCACCTGGTTTGCTCCCAGTAAGACCTTTCACCAGGGATCACCCTCCGCTTTCTAAACGGGCATTAGACCTACGTGTCCCTCCAACTACACTTGTTCAGGGACTCACTCTTCTTTCTTTGTTTTCTTCAGGTTTTCCTTTTTAATTGTTTTTCATGCCTGTGAGTGCTCACCCCACACCTGAGTTGCTATCCCAATGTCCCAGAATAGGGTTTTTCTGGGGCCACCCTCCTTGTCCTAAACCACACCCTGCTGTGTTCCTGGGCATTAGATCTACTCAGCTGTCTGCCTATATCCCTTTGGGAAATCACTCTTATTTTTCGGTTTTCTTCATTTTTTAAAAATTTTATCGTTTTTGTATTTTATGCTTTGGAATATTCATCTTACTATGAATTTTCTAAATCAAGTGTTATGTCCCAGTGTCAAGGGCACTCATTGGCATCCTCAAGTGCATATTATTTCCTCAAAAAAGCCATCCAGTTATTCAAGACCACAGCCAAGTCTGGAAGAATGGCTCCCTCATCTTTGCCCCCATCTTTAGCTTCACTAACTTGCCCCACAGCAAGTGGGTCCCCCCATATCCAACAGGATTTGCAGGACTCACTCACCTGCTAAAGACTTTTGTTCTCCTCATTCCTTTTATTACTCTTCACCCTAAACCATGACTAAACAACTCAGCTTTTTATCCCCAGAAATGCAAGGCCTGAGGCACCAGGGTCTCAGGGAAGGATAAATCAAGCAAAATTTCATCGGCAGATTTATGTGTTGGGTGGTTTCCCATTCAAAGGGAAAGCTGCTAAAAATTGCGGGGGATGAGTTCTCCAAAATGAACACCACATACTGCGATGGCAAGAAATCAGGTTGGGAGATGTCCATTGTGGTTATAATAACCTGGGATGGGAACCTGGGCTAGAGATGGAGGAAAGGAGGCAGGGTGGAAATTCCCAGCATTTGGGGCCAGGCTGCCCTCATAAAGAAGCCTCAAGTTATATCAGCACAGTGTGGTCAGCCTTGGGATCACTCCTGTGTCCTATCTTCTTAGGAAGATGTCTGAGCTCTGTACCAGAGACCTTTAGGGGCCTGGAGAGTCACACCCAGATCCCACTTCTGTCCTATACCACGCAGTGGGTAGTCAGCAGTGCAGTAAGCAGATGGGGATGCTGATGTCCAGCCAGGGTGATAGAGCAGAGTAAGAAGTAGCAGACTGAGCCTAGGAGAGGCCTTCAGCATAAACTCCAAGCGGATGTAAGGTGGGCAGGGTTTGGAGAGGAGACTAGGGAGCAGTGACTGTGAAGTGAAACATGAGTCTCATCCTACACACACCCTTTCTTCTGAGACCCTGCATGTGCAAAGGGAACCAGCCTCAGCTCTGAAGCTGTGGGAATCCATGTGAGCACAGAATTCACCTGAAACCATTGGATTCTAGTTTCTGAGTGCACAGATATAAGTTAAGCCCACTCAGGCCCCACTTTGCTCTTCAGAGAGTGTTCCTCAGCCCCAATGCCAAGGTCATGTGGAGATCCTTTCAGTGTACTTCACTTCAGGGCACTTTATTCTATGGGGACAGTTGTCACAGGCACAGACTGCAAACTTGTGCTCACTACTTCATCCAGTCAACATTCCTTCCTCAGAAAGGGACCTCTGGTGCCAGGAAATGCTTTGAAAATCAAAAGAAATATATTATTTCCCATCCTATTAGTTTAAATTTTGAAAAAATATTTCATTATATCATCACATTGGTTTTTTTTGTGTGTGCAGGCATTCTTTTTTTTTTTTTAAATTCATTTTTATTGTTAGACTTATTGGGGTGACATCTGTTAGCAAGGATTACATTGGTTTTAGAAATGTTAGTTTTCCTAATCTAAACCTCTTTCGGTGTATTTGTTAGCGTGGGTTTAAAACATTACCTAAGGAGATTACTGATGTCTTCCTTTTGGTGAAAAATGTTCAAAGAATACATGAATGATTCTTTTCTAAGTCAAGGTTATTGGGAAAATTGTATAACTCAGGTATTTTTGCATTGAAAGGAAGGGTCGATGTTGCTTCAAATTTTAAGAAAAAAGATACCCTGATTGTGGCCTGTTGGGTTCAGGTACTGTTTTGTATGTGGTCCTTATAATGTAAACTCTGTGGTGACTGATTTGAAATAAAGGCACATTCTCTTCCAGAACCCTCTGTAACACATCAATAATATGAGTGCAGCAATCATCATTGTGATGCAATATAAAGATGGTCTTCCAATTTTTTCCCATTGTTCATATACTATTATACCTTAAGACCAAAAATACAATAAGACAAACCATTCCTTCCAGACTTCTAGACAGAAAGAGAGAGAGAAAGAGTAGGGGGGTAAAAAGACAGAGGGAGGACAGAAGATCAGTAGTGACAGGTAGAGAGGGAGAGAGGAGTAGCAAAGAGGGGGAGGGAAGAGGGAGGGACAGATCGCAAGGGAAAGGAGGTTAAAGGGGGAAGAAGAAAGAGAGAATTTGGGGGGCAAAAATGCCACAGAAGTAACTGTGCTTTCTTTGTTATATCAGTAAACACGTAAGGTGTATTAATGTCATCACCATTTCAGTGAAAAGATACCTGCCAGGTCTCTGTACCACGATTGTAATGAACAAGTATTATGTACCTCTTACTTAATTTCTATTAAACATTCAAATGTAATTGGGGGGGTTGAATAAGAGGCATTCTATGTAAACATGGTATTGCTCCTCAGACTTTCAGCCTTGAAAGGTAACTTTGATGTTCTTGCAGAACAGTGTCTGCTGTGATGGTTGTCAGAAGGTGATTCTCTGATTATATTCTGGGTTTTCTATTTACAGTTGGCACTTTCCTATAGAGTTCAGCTTTCTCTTCGATCTCTTTTTTTGTATATATTTATTTATAAAGGCTTGATCATTGAAAATGCAGACAACCTGTCAGGTTATTCTACATATATATGATGTTTTACTTCTTAAGATGCTTGGAACTGTCTCAATTGGCTCTGCTGGTGAAAAAGTAAAATTAGGCATCAAACCATCCTGTTTCTTGTTGTTGTTATTATTATTATTAGTATTATTTCCTACAAAGCTTTCTATTGGGGCCCAAGGGAATTAATGTACGGCTTGTTTTCCACCAACCACTTGGAACAGTGTGTAAAGAGGTACATTTATAAAATGACCCTGTGTTAATTACAATTATATACATTTCCATGAGATAATGTGAAGTATCAATCCTGAACAGGCAGGTGGGACCCCAGGCCGTTTAGCCATGGTGGAAAAGAAATACACAGGCAACGTCATCCTCTTTCTTTAAATCATCAACCATAATGCCGGCAACTACCTCTCATTTCAAACAAACTAACTAACAAACACAACAACAAAAGAAAAACCTTTAAAAACCTTCATTGTCTCAATGACTTATAATCTCATTTGCTCCTTTGGCCCATAGATAAACCCAGTGTTCTTATGCTTCCGGCTTTATTGCAAAGCACCTACCTCCTTTCCTAACTCTCACAGACCAAGCCAGTACTTCCCTGCCTTGAATCATCCCCGGGTGAGGTCCCAGACCACCAAAGAAGAGCCCTACCGATAGCTCAAGGACCAGCACGATTTCTCAGATTAGACCGGATTGTGCTGGTTCTTCTTTCCCGCCCAGGAGCCTTTACCCTGAAATCACGCGAGAACAGCTCTGGCTGTCATCCCCTTGCACTTTTCTCCCATTACCATTCCAAACTCCCTCAGTGCTCCTGCATCCCTGCACGGTGCACAGTGCCGCTCCTAGGTGCAACTGTGAGTATTTTATTTTTTCTTGTTCTTTATCTTTGTTTTGTTTTGCTTTGCTTTTAAAGGCATTGGCCTCTCTGCTTTGCTACTCCGTCACCTTCATAAATTCAGACCCAGGCTCAGCGAATTGTTAGCCTTTCTGAACGGGGCCAACTCCAAAGCCAACAGATAATCACTATGTTTTCCAAAGATGCGATCATTTCGCTAGTGAAAGATATATCCGTGCACTTTCTAGTGCATACCCTGGTGATATTTCTCACGGATGAGATGATGATATTTTCTCCAGAGGCATTAACAACATATCTAAATGATGAGATGATATACATAAAACTCATGTGTATGTATACGATCAAAAATATTCTTAAGTTGCTAATGAGAATGATTGCTGCTGCTTTGGATAGACGCTGTGTCATTCAGTCTGTCAAAACTATCACAAATACTTCATGGAAGGATTTAATCATTTCACTTGTGAAACGCGTACTCGTGCAATTTCTGGTGCATTTCCTGGCGACATTTCTCATGGATAAGATGATGCTATTTTTGCCAGAAGGATTAATGTATTTAAATAACGAGTAGAAGACATACATAAAACACGTGTGTATATGTGATGGAAAATTTTCTAATGTTTCTAACACGGATGATTGCTATGGAAAGAGGCTTCCTTATCAACCTGATGAAAAATATCACATGTTTCTTTAACAAGGAAGAGACTTGTGAGAAATTGGATGCACATATCGTTTAAGGAAATCGAATACCCACAATGGCAGTCTGCCACACCGGATATGATCAATTTAGTTATCAAGTTAAGTTGAAAATATCTGTTTTTCTTTAACCCTCTGAACCAATAATATAAAGCAAAATATGAGAATAAAATAATAATGCAATAAACCTATTGAAACTTAATGGGAGTGTATGGCTGGTTTCTGTGGTGAGGTCTGTCTCAAGTCCTGCCCGGCGTACCTACCCTGGGCCTCAGAGGGTGGTGGGCTGGCCACAAAGGACCCACTGGGACTGGGTGGGAAAAGATCCCTGTGGGAAGGACAACTTGAGCCTGGACCAGCTGTGGAGAAGGTGAGTGGGGGCAAGTGCAAGTCCAAAAGCTGAAAATATTGCACTCAAGAGTCTCCAAGGGCTTTGAAGACCAATTGCCTCATAGGAGAATCTCCAGGGAGACTGAGTCCCTTCTCTGGTTGATTTGAGGGGACAATTCCTGACCTGAGGGAGGGGTAGATAGAGAAGCCCTAGTACCAATGACAGCCTAGAGCATAAACTGGGGAAATAAACAGGGTGCAGAGTGATAGAGTCAATATAGAATGGCTCCTGCTCCTCCAACCTCTCCCCGCTCCCCTCACCCCACTGTAACTGCAAATGTAGCCTGGGAAACTAATAACTTAGCCCCAGAAACAATAACTTGGCTCGGGAAACTGAAACTTGCCCTAGCACTTACCTTAGCCCGGTACATAGAAACCAATCCTTGACCAATCAGTAGTGACCACCTAGCCCTTACCTTAGCCAGGTGAATTGGAACCTATGCCTGACCAATCAATAGTAACCACACATGCCTCCCTCTGCCTTATGCCTAGCAACCCCTTTACCTATATAACTTCACTCCCAACAGCCAGAGCTGCTGCTCTTCCATGTGAGGCAGCCCGGCAGCTTTTCCCCCAATAAAGATTGTCTACCACCTGGTGTTTCGGCTCGTTTCTATCACAGAGGATGATTCCAAAGGCCTCCTGATGGCTTCATTTGGTCACTGACACTAGGGAGGGACGAATCCACCCCTGGTTAAAGTACTGTCAACACCCTCTCAAGGGACTGGAAAGCACTGAGCTACCTGCTCCTGATCGTGAAAAGCCTTGGAAACTGGAGTAGCTGTGCATGCGCCTTCGAATACACAATTTTTGAATTCTACTCAGTTTAACAACAAACCAGCTCTTTAAGGAAAACAAGGCAATAATGCGCAAGAACATTGGACACTTTCAAGTCCACATTACACTGCAGAGGTCATTGAGGTAAGAAGAAATAAAATCCTGTAAGTAGCTCTAACCCCTTTGCAGGCCTCTGACCCACATTTCTCCCTGATATCTAGCATCCTGGGTCCCCAGCCCTCACCCCTTTCCTCACTGGCTTGGGCTCAGCAACCTCCAGGACATCCTGCCCTGTGTCTTCTTCTGACAGACACCCCAACACCCAACACCAGGCTGCTCCTCAACCTCCACTGGGAGCCTATTTTGGTGGACACCTCTTTTCCATTTCCTGGGGATCGGGCTCTCCTGCAGGCTCAGGAGACGAGGTCTTGGGATACTGGGAAGGCAATATCTTGCATTTCTGAGGAGCTCCTTGGTGGCGCTGAAACTCCCCCATCCAGACCTGCCTTGGGCAACAGGCTTCAACCCTCTCACCGTGGTCAGAGCTGGACACTGAAAACTCTGGGTCTCACTCTAGTCACCACGATCTCTCAATGTATCTGCACCCTGCACCCTACACCCAGCCCACCTTCCTTTTCCACCCTTTCTCTTTAGGGCCTTTCCTAACCCTCTCTTAGATGGCAGCCCAGGTGCTCAGAGTTCTTTTCTCTGGAGTCGCCTTCTTGCCTTTTTTCTGCTCTTGCTTCCCATCTCTCCTCACTTAGACTTTCAACCTTCCAGTGACCTCTAATCTTTCTTTTCCCATGGGTTGTTATTTCAGGGTCTCAGTCAGCCCCTTCTCCTGGGGCCACCCACCTCATTCTAAACCATGCCTTGCTATAGTCCTGGGCATTAGACCTACGCGGCCTTCAGCCTACATCCATTTAGGAAGTCACTCTTATTTTTTTATTTTCTTCTTTTCCTTTTATCACTGTTTTATTTAATGTTTTGGAGTGCTCAACTTACCATGGATTTTCTAAATCATGTGTTAGTTATATCCAAGTGTCAAGGGTGCTCATCCGCACCAAATGCATATTATTTCCTCCAAAAAGCCATCTAGTTTTCAAGACTGCAGGTAAGTCTGCAAGAAGGGCTCACTCATCTTCACCCTTAACTTCAGCTTCACTAACTTGCCCAGCAGCAGGTTGGTCTTTCATCTTCAACAGGATTTAGAGGCTTCCACCTTCCTCTGAAGACGTGCTGCCCCTCCCCAGTCCTCCTACTACTTTTCACCCTAACCCTGGATTAACACATCAGCCTTTCCCTGCCAAATATGTAAAGCCTGAGGCACCAACATCTCATTGGAGGGTAAGTCAGCAAAGATTTTATAGGCAGACAAGTGTGCTAGGTGGTTGTCAAAAAAGGAGGTGTTTCTAAAAACTTCTAGAGGATGGGATCTCCATACTTAATACCACATATTGCAATGACAAAAGATCAAGGTGAGATACATCCATTTGTGGTTATAGGCACCTGGGATGAGGACCTGGGCTGGAGATGGAGCAAAGGAGCCAGGGTGGGGAGTGCCCAGCATTGGGGCAGGACTGCCCTAGTGAAGAAGCTTCAAGTTGTGTCAGCACAGTGTTGTCAAGCTGGTGATGACTGCTTGGTTTTATCTTCTTAGGATGATCTCTGAGCTCTGCCATTGGGACTTTTGGGACTTGAAGGGTCACACCCAGCCCCCATTTCTGTACCAAGACTTTCACAGTGGGCATTTAGCAGCTCAGGAAGCAGATGGAACTGCTGATACCCAGACAGGATGGAAGATCAGGCTGGGAAGAAGCAGACAGACTAGGAGAGGCCCTCAGTGGCCCCTGGGAAGGAGTAGAGGTTGTAGGGCTTGGAGGGCAGACTGAGATGTGACTATTTAAGGGGACGCTGGTCTCATCCCCCACAGACCTTTCCTCCACAGAACCTTCATGTGCCAAGGGAACCAGCCTCAATTCTGAACCAGTGGGAATCCTTGTGGGCACAAAGGTCACCTGGAACCTTCTGGATTCTAGTTTTTATTCCCCAGTGATTCTCTCCTTGCTACTGGTTAACATGCTCCCATTTCAGAGTCATCAGCCTCTCATTGGAGTCCTGCTCTCCTCCTGAGCCCTCCTACATTTTCTTCTTCAAAAACCAAGCCTAACACCACACATTCTTCATGTCCTCACTCTTTCTCAATCATTACAATTTATTTTCTGGACTCTGCTCAATACCTCATTCTTCTCTGATACCCTGGGTGGCCTTCTGGTTTTCACAGGTCATCTGGCCCATAGGTCTCTATAAGATTCTGGTCTATGCTCTGAAGCCAATTCCAGCAGGAAAACCCCAACAGAATTCAAAGGGTAGATAGCGCGTGTTTCCCATTTTTCAGTATCCTGTGTGCAGACTCTCCTTGGAACTGGCACACTGAGTTTGTGAAATGAAAAAGAAAGCAAAGAGCAGGTGGTTCTCTGAGTGTGTGTAAAGCACCTCGGAGTGAATAGATCATCCAGCCTGTTTGCACATTCTCTAACAGTCCTGGAAAGCAGAAGCCCAAAATGGGCATCACTGTACTAGAATCAGGTATATGTGTGCAGGACCCTGCTGCCTCCTCAAACTCTGCGAGTATCTGTTTTTGCCTCTATCAGCACCTGGAAGCTGTCCTCATTCTTGACTCCTGTCTCCCTAGCGTATGTGCCTTCCCTCTCCTACTCCCATGGTCATATCTAGTCTTTTTCTCCTATCCTCCAATCTCCTTCTGTCTCCCACCTCACAAGAACCCTTGAGATTACATGGAGGGATGACCCAAATTATCCATAGCAATCTTTTCATCTTACCATGAGTAACTTGATGACATGTGCAAAGTGTCTTGTCCCAGGGAGTGTAACATCTATAGATTCCAGGGATAAAAGTCAGGATGTCTTAGAGGGTAATTATTCCCCCTACCATGGTATTAAAAATGACTTCAAAATGTCCTATCTTCATGTTGTAAGAAGCTTTTAAATACTACCCTGTTGCACTCTTATGTACTTGATTTAAGTGAAGTGTCGTTCCCACAGTTGTAGCTCCTCCTGCTCCCTGCCCTGCTGGAGGGTCCCCTTGCTTCCCATCTCCTTGGACATTTGCATTTTCAGAGATCCTTCCTGACAAACTGGTTGGAGGAGAGTGATATTGGTGAAAAATGAGGCTGGGCACTGGTGCACAGTCTCCTTTGCTGGGAACACTTGTTTTGGGTGTGGGTAGCTCAAGTCAGATCTGTGACTCTACAAGAGGCTGACCCTCCAGGTTGAAGTCATTCCTGGGACTGAAGCTAACAGACACGCTCATTATGTCTTCCAAATTTTCATTATTTCTTTTTTGAAAAACAAATTTTTAGACTTTTAATGGACAATTTGACTACATTTCTTATAGACGAATTACAAATATTTCTGACAAATTAATGACATGTCCAGTGAGCAAATCCACAACATTCTTAAAACAAAAGTTTATTTTTCTATTGAAGAAGGTTTTTATTTCCACCAGGAGGATTGTTCTAGGTGAGCTGGAGTTGTCAGAAGAAATGAGGATAGACTACAGAATGAGAATTACCCTTGGGATTAACAGGTAGTTAAATCAGAGAGGAAAAAAATGATGAGAACAAGGAAAGAGTCAGCTTGTTTAATCTCTTCACAGTTCCTTGGTCTGAGGCCTGGAACCCCTATCCTGTCCGTACCTCAGGGAGTTCCTGAGTGTGGTGGGAGAAATGGGTCAATTCCCTCAAAGGGTTGAGTACAAATAAATTTGAGAAAAGGGAACCAGAGTAACTGCTTCTTTGAAAATCCATCCTCATTAGCACAAAAGCACAGACTAGAAGATTTCTTATTGTTAAACTGTCCATATTACCCAAAGTGATCCACAGATTAAATGTAATGCATATTATAATACCAATTGCATTTTTATAGGAAATAGAAAAAAATTTGTCTCAGATTTTTATGGTATCTCAAAAACCTTTTATGGGACCCCAAAAGCCCAAATAATCTTGAGAAAGGGCAAAGTTGGAGGCTTGCACTTATTGATTTCAAAACACATTACAAAGCTAAAGTGAAAAATAGAGTGGTACTGGCACAAATTCAGACATACAGACAATGAAACAGAAAAGAGACACCAGAAATACCACCCCCCCTTTATTTAGTCAAATGATCTTTGACAATAATGCCAAGAAAACTCAATTAGGAACGTACAGATTCTTCAACAAAAGGTGATGGAAAAACCAGATAGCCACATGTAAAAGAATAAAGGTGGACCCTTATCTTATACCATATACAAAAATTAATTTAAAATGTTTAAAGATCTAAATGTAAGACTTCGAACTATACCACTCAGAGGAAAAGTTTCATGACATTGGATTTGGCAATGATTTCTTGAATATGACACCGAAAGCTAAGGGAACAAAAGCAAAATAGAAAATGGGACTATATCAAGCTTAGAAATTATTGACCATCAGAAGAAACAAGTAAATGAAAAGGGGCCCTATAGAAAGGAAAAATAAGTATTTGCAAATCACATATCTATTAAGGAGTTAGTATTTTGGATATATAAAGAAACCATGTAATTCAAAAACAAAAAAGCCCAAATTATCTGATTAAAAACTGGTTAGAACATCTTCTTCTTTAAAGAAGCTATACAAATGACCAACAAGTTATGAAAAGATACTCAACATTATTAATCATTAGAGAAATCAAAACAACAATGTCATATCACCTCACACCCATTAGGATGTTCATTATAAATAACTCAAAATACCCTGTGTTGGCAACATGTGGAGCATTCAGAACCTGGGCTCATTGTTAGTGAAAATGTAAAATGCTGCAGCTATTTTACAATACAATATGGATTTTTCTCAAAAAAAAAAGAAATAGACTTACCATGTCATCCAGTAAGCTCACTTCTTATTTATATCCAAAAAACTAAAAGCAGAAGTTTGAAGAAATACTTGCACATTCATCTTCATTACAGCATAATTCATAATATTAGCCAAGAGGTGCAAGCAACCCAAATGTCCTCAGACAGAGGAATGGATAAAGAAAAGGTGGTATATGTAATGGGATATTATTCAGCCTTAGAAAGGAGTTAATTCTGGTTATAATGCTAAGTGAAAGAAGCCAGTCACAAAAAGCCAAGTATGGTATGATTCCACTTACGTGAGGTATCTCAAGTATTCAAATTTACAGAAGTAGAAAGAAGATTGGTCATTGCAGAGTTCTGAAGAAGAAGGAAATGGCGTTTTTTTTGTTCAGTAGGGAGAGATTTTCAGTTTTACTGATGATAAAGTGCTAGAGATCTTGTTTTACAAGAAGAATATGTAAACCCTACTGAACTGTACATGGGTTAAGGGTTCATGATAATAAATTTAATGTTATATGCTTTTTAATACAATTAAAAAAAGATTATTTTTTAAAGAAAGAAATTTGTGGTTTAGAACGCTGAGGCCTTTGAGAACATTCTGCCTCAATAGGGGTATTTCTAGCATAGTAAATGCAGTGTGGTTTGTGGGTTCATTTCCTGTTACCAACCTCCATTTTCAACTTCAGGTCTTGGGGCCTCTCAACCCTTCAAAAGCCTATAGTGGGCGAAGAGACCCAAAACTCCAATGACTCTCAGGAATTGAGGAGCCATAATGGGAGGGAAAATGTCTGGCAGGGGTGGGAAGACTGGTCAAGGAGATAGAGGAGGTAGGAGTGTGTTTGAGGTGGGTACAAGTCAAAAGGATTCAAACAGAGCTGAAGTCTAAGGTATAAAAAATAAGGACCAAGGATGATGGGATGATGATGAGGGAGCCATCTTAGATGAGCAGTGTTGGGGAGTGTCCAAGTCAGTGCCCTGTGCAACCACTGAAGTCCCCTTGTGTTTATGAGACTTTGTTTTTGAAGATTTAAGCTGAGTTGGCACCCTAATGGTGAAGCAAGTAGTCCATGGCAGAAGAGGAGGGTGGAGGAGAGTTATCCATGACATCAATAGGTGGTTCAATGAAAGGGACATTTTCAAAGGGCACAAAAACTCTCTCACTTAACTAACTTTGTCCCATGAACAAGTGTGTGGGAGTTGTAAAGTCACAGGACATGAAACCAGGGCAACTGCTTCTCAGAAAAGCAACCATCTTTACCACCAAGGGAGGACACACAAGATGTCTTTATTCTGTATTCAAGTGTACCATTGGCATTCACACTCAGAGACAATATTTTTTATTGTTTTTTATGGTGATAGAACACACATAACATAAATTTACTGTCTCAACCATTTTTAAAGTGACATTTTCATTGTATTAAATATTCACATTGTTGTGCAACCATCACCACCATCCATTCACATAACTCTTTTTACTACCTATTGAACAAAGATAAAAAAATCCCCCATTTCCCCTTTTCCAGCCCCTGAAAACCACTATTACACTTTGGGTCTTTATGATTCTGACTAATCTAAATACTGCATATAAGTAAAATCATAAGGTATTTGTCTTTCTGTGATCGGCTTATTTCACTTAGCATTGTGTCCTCAAGGTTCAACCATGTTATAGCATATTACAGAATTTCCTTTTTAAAGACTAACTAATATTCCATTGTCTGAATACACCATATTTCACTTATCCATTCACTCACTGTAGGGCCTCAGGTCCCTAAACCTCTCCTGGTCTGAGGCCTTTCCTCCATCCCTGAAGATGGAGCCTATCAAGGCCTTGGCTTTCCTCCTTACTTCTCGATACCAGGAGCCCCTCCTTGTTCTAGATTCCTAGTCCCCACCGGATTCAGTCTCCTCTCACCTTATCCCACGTCCCATGTCCCATGTTCTGTGGAGGTCTGCATGTTTGTCGTCCCCTCCTCACCGAAGGGGCTCTGCTCCTGTGGAGGCTGGTGTCTGTCGCTCCCTCTGTGGACCACCCCTGGAGACACCTCCATCCTTATAGCCTGCCAGACCACCTGCCACCACCGTCTCCCCTTTCACCTCCGTTTACACCCCCCCAAGAGGCTGCCCTTCCACGTACTCGCTGTATTCCCATTCATGATCAAGACTTGAGCCCACCTCTGAGTGGCACTGACAGTTTATCAGAGGGTTCATGTCCTCCTGGTTTGTTCTCGGACCCCTCCACACCCCCAACTCTGGCCAGACGCTGTGCCTCAGTCTTTATTTTCAAATTATTGGAACCGGACTGCCCAGGCTGTATTGATTAAAAATTAAAATACTATTGTGTGCCTGCTATAAAAGATGCTTCAAAGGAGCAGTTTACGTCTCAATGCAAAAACATTTAAGAATGTATACTTTTGATGTGTTCTTGTATTCACTCGTAATTGTTTCCCATGGCGGCTCGGGCTTCGCTGCGTGGAAACCAAGGCGTCTGCAGGCCTAGCGCCCTCTGGAGGGTGTGGGGAGAAGCGTGTCCAGCCTGGGAGGCCTCCCCATCCCTTGCACCTTGTACCATTAAGCAGCCTTTCCTCCCCTACTTCCGTCCTGATGTTTCTTCTCTCTCTGGCCTTCTGCTTAGCTCTTATAAGGACACCGTGACTTCATTTAGGATAATCCAGGACATTCTCCCCATCTCAAGATCCTTAACTTCATCACATTTGGAAAATTCCTACTGTCACGTGAAGGAACAATCACAGGGTTCAGGATGACATTGTGGATGCCTTTGGCAGCCATTATGCAGCCTACCAAATACAAAAAGAACTTTAGAATGTTCAGAATTTATATTAAAAAGTTTTGCAGGAAGGAGTATATGAGCGCAAGTCCCTAAGGGCCCAGGCCCCGGAGCGCCTTCCAGGCCATGACGAAGAAGCAGGCTAGGGACCAGGAGATATGTTCCAATCCGTCGGTGTTGTTCCTACACCCAGACCTGGACGTGGGCAGTGCCGAGCGGCTGGTGCTGGACGCGGCGCTGGCACTGCAGGCCCGCAGATGTAGAGTGAAGATCTGGACGGCGCACTATGACCCGAATCACTGCTTCGCCGAAAGCCGCAAACTGCCGGTCCGTTGTGCTGGGGACTGGCTGCCGCGCAGCCTGGGCTGGGGCGCCGCGGTGCCGCTGTCTGTGCCTACGTGCATATGATCTTCCTGGCACTCTACGTGCTCTTCCTCGGCGATGAGGAGTTCGACGTGGTCATGTGCAACCAGGTGTCTGCCTGTATCTCAGTGTTCAAGCTGGTCAGATGGCGTAAGAACATCCTATTTTACTGTCACTTCCCAGATCTGCTTCTCACCAGGAGAGATTCTTTCCTTAAGTGCCTGTACAGGGCCCCGATTGACCAGGTAGAGGAATACACCACAGGTATGGCAGACTGCGTCTTGGTCAACAGCCAGTTCACAGCTGCCATTTTTAACAAAACATTCAGGTCCCTGTCTCAAATAGACCCTGATGTCCTCTACCCATCTCTGAATGTCTCCAGCTTTGACTCAGCTGTTCCTGAAAAGCTTGATGACCTCATCCCCAAGGGGAAAGAATTCCTGGTTCCTCTCTATCAACAGATATAAAAGGAAGAAAAACCTGACCTTGGCACTGGAAGCCCTGGTGAAGCGGCGTGAATGGTTAGCATCCCAAGATTGGGACAAGGCTCATCTGATCGTGGCAGGTGGTTATGACAGAAGAGTCCCAGAGAATGTGGAACACTATCAGGAGTTAAAGAAAATGGTCCACCAGTCTGACCTTGACCAGTCTGTGACCTTCCTGCAGTCTTTCTCAGACAAACAGAAAATCTCACTCCTCCATGGCTGCACCTGTGTGATTTACACACCCAGCAATGAGCACTTCGGCATCATCCCTTTGGAGACCATGTATATGCAGTGCCCAGTCATTGCTGTGAATTCAGGCAGGCCCTTGCAGTCCACAGCGTCACTGGGTTTCTTTGTGAGCCGGACCCAGTGCACTTCTCAGAAGCAATAGAAAAGTTCATCTATGAACCTTCCTTAAAAGCCACAATGGGACTGGCTGGCAGAGCCAGGGTGAAGGAAAAGTTTTCTTCAGAAGCATTTACAGAACAGCTCTACCAGTATGTCATGAAACTGCTGGTATAATCAGATTTTTTTAAAAGTCTTTGTGCTGCATTTATTAATATGTACAGATTGTAGACCCAGTTTGGAAATCACAAAAGAATCCTAGAATCTAGTGTCAAAAAGTTTTTTAAAAATACACTTGAATCTTGAATCTGAGCCACCTTCCTATATAGCACACCTTTCTGTCTACATTCTCAGAAAAATAGTATCTTTTATGCTGTTATTCTGAGTATTATCACTGTTGATAAAGATATAAAGTATGATTCCATGTTTGGAATATTTCTTTAATTAAAAAGAGTAGCAGACTGGATTAAAAAACAGAACACATCCATATGTTGTCTCCAAGAAACACACCTCAGCTGTAAGGACAAACACAGACTCAGAGTGAAAGGATGGGATACAATACTCCAAGCAAATGGTAACCAGAGAAAGGCAGGAGTGGCCATACTGATATCTGATGAAATAAACTCCAAGTTAAAAAAGATAGCAAAAGACAAAGATGGTCATTATATAACGATAAAAGGCACAATACAACAACAAGAAGAGTTGACACTAATGAACATATATGCTCCCAACCAGGATGTACCAAAATACACAAAGAAACTACTAACAGACTTGAAAGAAGAAACTGATGAATACACAATCATAGTGGGAGACTTAAACACCCCACTAACAGCCATGGACAGATCATCCAAACAGAAAACAAATAAGGAAATAACAGCTCTAAATGACACATTACAGCAAATGGACATAATTGACATTTACAGGACACTTCATCCAGCAAAAAGAGACTACACCTTCTTTTCTAGTGCGCATGGAACATTCTCAAGAATACACCATATGCTGGGACACAAAAGTAGCCTCAGCAAATTCAAGAAGATTGGAATCATACCAAGTGTATTCTCAGACCACAAAGCTTTGAAATTGGAGATCAACTGTAAAAGGAAAGCAGAAAAAACCACATATACATGGAGATTAAACATCAGCTTATTAAAAAAGGACTGGATAAAAGAACAAATAAAAGATGAGATTAAAAAATATAGAGAAACTAATGACAATGAAAATACAAAGAATCAGAATTATTGGGACACAGCGAAAGCGGTAATAAGAGGGAAATTTATATCACTATGGGCCTATCTTAAGAAACAAGAAAAATCACAAGCAAACATCTTAGCATCCCATCTTAAAGAACTCGAAAAAGAAGAGCAGACAAAACCCAAAGTCAGCAGAAGGAAAGAAATAATAAAAATTAAAGCAGAGCTAAACCAATTAGAGAAAAGAAAGACAATAGAAAAAATTAAGGGAGTTCCCTGATGGTGTAGTGGCTTGAGGCTTTGGTGCTGGTGCTGTCAGCGCTGCGGCCTGGGTTTGATTCCCGGTCAAGGAGCTACCCACATA
>PVJL010011791.1:0-39333 GCA_004026885.1 Lyroderma lyra
TATCAGGGGCAAGAATTGTGCCTTAAATATTGCCTCTCTGCATCTTGCACTATTGACATTTTGGGTCAGTTAATTCCTTGTGGTGGGTGGGGGGTGGGGAGGAGTTGTCATGTGTATTGTAGAATGTTTAACAGCATACCTGGCCTTACCTGCTATATGCCAGTAACACCAATCTTCCAGTCCTGGCAATCAAACATGTCTCCAGACATTGCTAAATATTCCCTGGGTGGCAAAATTGTCCCTAGATGACTGCCACTCCCATAGACCCAGCACTTAGTAAATAACTCTTTAGTGGACCACAATTACAGTGCTTGTTCTGGGAACATCACTGTGTCCACTTACATAAAGCAGTATCTACTTACATTGCCCTGTAATTTAATAGAGTGATGGGCAGCAATATTCCAGCTGTTTTTGTTTAGCAAAATATTCTGATATCTCATTCTAGGGAAGACATTCTGATTGGCATTTTAAGAGGTAGGTTTTATTCAATAGAAGCATAATTGACCTGTTAATATAATTGTCCCACATAGGTTATGGTTTCTCACTATGGCTGTTTTTTTTTTATAACCAATACATTTTAGAAGTAGCAATCAGCTGAGACTACTGTATTATTTTTAATCCTATGTTAGAGAATTAGATTATCTAATATCCAAACACCTTAATTTTTGATCAGACACTTCAGCGACAGTCAAATGGTTGCTAAAGTGAATTAACTAGTCATTTAATGAGTAATTTCATGCATTATAAGACCTAAAAGAGTGCTCACTTCAGCAGCACATATACTAAAAAGACCTAAAAGATTGGGCAAATGGGATTGAATCTGCTGCGAGTTTGCTTCCCTCCTGGAAAAAGCCCAGAACACGTATCTCTGGTGTGAATTAGGAGTCCTTATGTGTCCCATACTTTATACAGTACCCTGTTCTGCTTAACCGGATGTCTTCCCTTCCCCAACACTTTTTGTGGCCAATACATGTGAAGACCTTACCAGGGATGTACTGAACATTTGCTTTTCTTGTCTGAGAATTATTCTTTCTCTCTGATCAAATAATTATGACAAAACTGCCAACAAAAAATCTCCCTGGCCTGACCATACATAGTATCTGACCCCCTGTAATTGGTCCAGAAGTGAGCACATGACAATGTGGACCACTCAAGAGTTCTTCCCCATTCGTTTTTCAATTTAGGTCATGAAACACAGGACCATGTCTAAGGGCACACAGAGGAAAAGGGGTGTCTGTTGAAGCTGGAACATCCACTGGGGAAAGGCTGATCCAAAGCAGGCCCAGTTGGAGGAGGAGAATCCTAACAATTTCGTTTGAGTCCCTAAATTGAACTATGGTTTGAAGCTACACTCGTTAGTTAAATGACACAATGAATTCCCATTTCTACTTGGTGACTTTGATTTGGATTTGTACCATTTGTACAAAGAAGCACCCATATAAATTGAGGGCACTTTCTGTTGATGGACAGTTTGGAATCATTAAGGTGGTAAGTACAGCTATTCTCACTTTAATATACTTTTACTTACATACCTTTTCTTGTATGCCTGTGTTCAGAGTATAGAGGGGAATAAATATACCCACAATAAAGATGTGAAAAAACACAACAAAGCACTTTTGGGTGGCTCTTAATACTTTATGAAAACATCTAAGTAATTTTAAATTAGGTTAATTTTATTACTAGTGATTTTAAATGGGGTTAATTTTAAATGGGGTTAATTTCATTATGAATACTCCATTTTTATAAATAACAGATAACCTCATTTTTTCTAAAGTACTCTTCTCAGACTTCAAAATGTATTGCACAGATGCAACAATTCAATCCACACACAGAAATCGTTTCATATTACCAGTGAAAAGGACTAACTGCTGCTATTTTGAGAGCTGTAATACCTCCTTAAAACCACAAAGATACTTGAGCACATTACCTTAACAACTAATGTATTCTCCGGATCATTTACAATATGAAATACTGAGCAGTAAGAACACTGTGAACATTTTTAATCTTCTTACGTGATATAAATGTAGTCTGAAAATCCCATTATGCACAAATACATGCAGAGACTCTTCCTTGAAATACCAAAAAAGATGTGAAAAGTAAATATTTCCACCATTCCTCTTCCTCAAGTTTTGAGGACAATTTTGCTCATGTCTTTAATATTATTTTTTTTGTCCAAAAACAGGAAAATAAAACTCTTATAGATAGTTATCTAAAGAGGGAAAATAGAGGAAGGAAAATTCTCTTTACAGTTATTATTGAAAGATGCTAGGTGGCTAACCTAGGCTGAAGGCAAGTACCAGTGAAGTGATTGCTGAGGTGGGAGGCACCAGAGAGGAGCAGACCCGTACTAATGAAAAAGAGCTACTTCCGTAAACACTTCACACAGGTCAGAAGTTCAATTGTACATTCCTTTGTTCACCTAGGCTCAAATCTAAAATCTCTTGTAATGAATGGGGAAGCAGATTATTTTGGTTTATTGTTTGGCAGAATGATTAGATATACTTTGGGATTCTTGGGGTTTTATGAAAATTAGAATACTTGATCAACTACTATTAACCCAATTGGAGTCCAAGTGTAAGTATTTTATTGTAGAGCAAGAGAAAGTAGAAAGCAAAAATGCATGAGCTTAAAACTAGGAAACCAAAATGAAGATTGAATGTGTGTATAACAGTGTATCAAAGGAAAGAAAATGCCTACGAGTGATAGGAATATAAATGAGTAAAATCAGCGGAGACAATTGCTTGACAATATCAGCCAACAATGACATATATATGTTCCCTATGAGCCAGCAATTCCACTCCTAGGTGCCCAAGACAACAATGGAACACTGCATGTTCAATAAGGGGAGGTTGGTAAAAGGGTATTTCGGTTATAAGATAAAAAAGGTCTGAGGAGCTAATGTATAACATGGTGACTATTGTTGTTTATACTGTATTATATAATTAAAATTTGCTAAGAGACTAGAACTTAAATGTACTCACCAAAAAGGTGGGGATAATATGTGAGGTGATAGATATGTTTATTAACTCAATGGGGGGAATCCTTTAACAATGTACACATACATATATCAAATTGTCTCTTTGTACACTTACAATTTTATTTTTAAATTATGGCTCAATGAAACTGGAAAAATAAAAACCCACTATATGTTGGGTACTTACGTACTTAAACAGTAAAAACACTGTGAACATTTCAATTTTCCTTCCCAACAGAAATGTGTATAAATGTACACCAAAAATGTGTACAAGAATTTTCAGAATGGCATTATTCTTAATAGCCCCAAATTGGAAACAATTCAAATGTCCATCAAAGTAGAATGGATAAATAAATTTGTTTTTTATTCAGGCAATGGAATGCTATTCAGAAATGAAACAATAAAACCATAGCTATATTCAACAACATGAATAAATCAAATGAGCATCATGTTGAACAAAATAGACCCCAAAAAACACACACATACTGTATGAACCCAACTATATGAAATAGGAAAACAGGTAAAACTAATCTAGTAAGAATAGTAGTTACCTTTGTGGAGGAAAGTGAGATGATATTGGGAGAGGGGATAAATGGGACTACTAGGGGGTTGGTATTACTCTATTTTCAGACATAGGTGTTAGTGATACAGTATCTTCATTTTTGTGCTAATGCATTGAACTGTAAATGCTTAGTAGGTGTACACTTAAAAGCAAGTTAAAAGAGAAAAGCTATAAATGTGTAAAATCTACAGCAAACTGATTTTGACCTTCTTTCCAACTCAAATACAGCTGGAATCACTGCCTCATTTACTTTAAACAAAAATGCATGATGTGGGACATTGCATCATGACCACAAATTTTTCTAATCTCTGCTTGCCCTTTATCATTAAGAGGTATACTCTATTACTCTGGCATTGGAGCCAAAAGAGATACCCAGCACTGAATCTGAGCTTTTACCTTTACCCTAGTTAGAATTTCAGCCCTTTTACAATGGAAATATCTTTTTAGACCTTTGTGAGAAGTTTAAATCTGGTATATGACTTGGCCTGTCTTGATGCTGGAAATCCTTTCTCTGCCAATTCATGAGCCCAGGCTAGCTTATTGTATGATAAGAGGCCATGGCCATCTCCATACCTCTCATTGAGCTAACTGGCACAAGTGTGAGGCCTCCTTAGGCCAATCAGCCTGCTAACCACCACACACGCGTGAACTCTGACCTGTCTGGCACAGAGTGGGAGAAGCACCCAGCCAACCCTCAGAACTTTAAGAACTAATAAATGTTCTTAAAGTTCTCTTTTAGAACTTTACTCTTTTAAGCTATTGGCTCTGGAGTAGTTTGCTGTACAACAAAAGCTAACTGAACAATATTGATCCCTGAACTTTTTGCAAAGCAGCTAGTATAACATAACATATTATTACACACTTAATAGATACTTTTAATAATGATGAAGGTTCCATCTTATTTTTTTAGTCATTTCTTCTAAGTAGTCAGTTTTACAACATAAATCCCAATATTTAGCTACACGAATGTGAAAATATTTTAAATATCTATTACATTGTTTTGCCAAGGTGTTTTGTTTTATTATACCAACTTCTTTGAAATCTCCTAGAATGACCTTCAAATATGTTAAGGTTTTCTCCACAAATCTTGATCACTGTTTTCTGTTTAGCAAATAGTAGTGAAAACTGTTCTTCAGTGACTGCACAATTTTATTTTTAAAGGAATACATTTTCTGTCAGAGAAATGTTGACCACGTTTACTATGGAGGGTTGTGGTTAACCTTTCCTTTAATCATTTAAGTGAAAGACCTCTCTTTAGGGACATATCTTAAGTGTATCTCTTGATTCCTACCCACATTATGATTTCAGCTCATGCCACAAAAGAAACATGCAGAAGAAAGCTCAGAAAAAGGTGGCATGCATCTCTTGCAATGTAGTAGTACTGCCAGTAATTTTTATGATATCCTTAACACAAAGAGATTAGTAGTGGCTTATCATCTGAGTTTTTAGGAGAACCCTATATAATTAATCAGTTCCTTTGGTATTATTATAGCAGTGCAGGGAGACTGACCAGGCATACTTTTTTAAATGGGACAGAAAACAATGGTGCTGTCCTGTTTCAAACTATATGTATGGTCAGCCTACTGACACCTTGAATTTAGCTCAGTGAGACTAGGCTGACCATATGTATCATTTAAAATAGAACAATGCCATTGTTTTCTGGCCTGTTTAAAATAGGATGTCTGGTCAACCAAATTGTAGGCCATACCCCTATCTCTTGGCCCTTGCCCTTTTGATGTGAATTACTGATTGGAGGTGCAGGATTGGGAAGACAGGCGAATGTGGGAAAACATCTGCAAGTATATGCTCTACTGATAGAAGCTCAATAGCATCATTAAACAACTCCCAGCAGACAGTTTTTTCTTAAAGAATGCTATTATTGCTATTCTTTCTACTTCTACTGGTCTCAAGTACTTTAAAATTGAAAAGGATAAAAACAAATTTATGTGGTGAATATTTTGAAATATTATCACTTTCTATTACCTAGTGCATATAAGTATATATAAGTCATTTTCTGTATATAAGTCATTAGATGGAAGACCTATTGTCCTCAATGGGGGTTACCCCAGTAGAAACAGAGAACAAAGATGTCAAGTTTTACCTTTAGCATTTCAAAAGCTATAGTTCTGGGGTAAGACAGAGAGAGATACTTGGAAGACTATGTGATGAGCACTGATTAGTCTTTAGCACTCCCATCTAAGATAACGATTCTGTGAACTTCAAGGAAGGACAGAGGGCTCCATATAAATTAGGATTTCTGTGTTAAGGAGCTCTGTGCCCTGCTGCTCTTTTGAGTTTCATGGGAAGGTAGCCAACCCTGCAGAACTTTTTTTACACCAGAGCACTGGAGATACTTGTGTATTAGAAATGTCAGAACAATGAACAACAAAAGAATTCTTATATATTCTTTCTAAGACTCAACTAGGAGAGGAAAGTACCCAAAGGATTTTTCTGTGAATATGACACTGAAGACCTATGGATTTATGGTTTGGAGTCATAAGAGGGAGAAGAAGGCACAGCAGCAGATACAGTGTGAAACCCACTAGGCACTAGATGAGAACTCAGACATTGCAGAATGGCCAATGCAGAAGAGCAGTGATGATGAAATGTTCCATGATGCGCCCATGACAACCCAGAATGAGAAACTCAATCTAGAGGAGAAAAATGAGGAGCAAGAAAACCATGATTTCACTGAATTTACCCACTAGATTAACTATTCTGCCACTAAACACAATGATTTCCAAAGAGAAAGTAGTTGGATGAAAGTAAGATGAACATACTTTGATCTAGAATGGAGAGGTTGTAGATAGATACGATTCAGGCCAGATCATAAAGAGGACTGTAAACTGTGTTGTGGGGAGAAGGTATGGAAGGGCTTCAAAGCTAGTTATCAGCTCTGTGTTTTAGAGATTATCTCCCAACAGTATGTAGAGCAAATTGGAGAACAAGCAAGATTAGAGGAGTGGGACACAGCAGGATGGTAGAGAGGTATTAGAGGAGAGGGACATTCACATTTGAGGGCTTTGTTTAGGGTAATGTTCACTTACAAGAGACATAATCTCTATGATAGTACATGAAACTTCTATTATATTGAAAGTAACTTCAAGAAAATATTGAGGACCCCTGGGATCAAATCCAAGTTAATGTGATGATAGTCCTACCTGGAAACAGAAGTAGTAACAAACTTATCTGAAGAACACAATATTAGGTTGGATTAAAGAGTGACTTTCTTATGTTTTTTTAAGTACTTATGTTGGCTCTTTTATATCCATTTGGGGTGTAGGGTATAGAAAGTCACAAGAAAGCATTGCTTCTATCTTAACGACAAGAGCCATTTGGATAACTTACAAATTCATAGTTTCTTTTTTTCTTTTCGGGCACAAAAGAGAGTTGAGGATTTAAAGAAACCTAGTGAGCTACAATTCAGAAAGTAAAAGATGTGCAGACACTCCATCCTTGGGAGAACAGCCAGAGAAGGAGGAAGCTCCCACAGCAGCAGGTAAGAAGGAAGTGGCTGAGCTTTTCACATACCGGTGAAGGTGAAGTACGGGCCAGTGTTCAGAAACCCTAAGATCCCCACGCAGTTTGCTCCCACCTATAACATTTTTGCCACAGGCCTTCACTGAGTCATCACTAGAAAGACCAGGGAAAGGTAGGAGAGTGAGCATTAACCCCCATCTCCAAAGGTTTTTTGTGTAGGTGTTTGGGTTACACAGGGGTATGCATTTGTTAAATCAGATTGAAGTATACACTTGATATCAGTGCATTTCGCTGTATATTGTTATACCTCAATAACTATGGCTGGAAACCAAATAATACTTATAACAATTTAGGGTACCTAAAATCTATACCTTAAAAATAGGAAACAGTATTCACCCGTAAGCATATTACATGATAGTTTTTTTCTTATGTTAGAAAAACTGAAGAACATCCAATGAGATTTTTTAAATGTTATTTCATTGTTTTCCTTTAATGATTTTGCAAACTATAGTGTACAGTAAGTCTAATATAGAACTTTAAAAAGTATTTTTCTTCTCTCTTTAGAATATTTTTTTCCTCTTTATTCAACTCGTTATTAAAAATGCATTGGAGCCTAAGTAAATTCTCTTTCTAAAAACCTATGGGTGTCAGTGCTCCTCTTACCAATAGGCCTTATTCTAACCTTCTCTTTCTATAAACACATTAAGTCAAAAATTAAATCAGTCTTATCTTTGCCACAGACTCTGCTTGAAACAAGTTTCAATCTCAGCCCTTTTATTATAATTTTACCAGTCCCGGATCTGTAATTAATTTGTCATTAAATATAATTAAGAAACTGAAGTAATTGAGTGTAAGAACATGCATAACTTCCAATGACTAATTAAAATGCTTCCTTAAGTCATTGGAAACTTGATATTATGATTTTACTAGCCACAGCACAATAGAACCCAGAGGAAACTTTCCCCTTTCATATGTAACCTTTTAAAAAAATGGTCTATTTATCTGTAAATAAAAAATAGGATCCTAGATAATAAGATTATCTGAGTTTGCTGTTTTATGCAGACATTTATTATATTGGGAAACATGTGCTTACTTTTTTTAAGTGTATTTATTATTATGTTTTTTGATAACTTAATATAGTTTCACAAAAGAAATTTCCAAGTATCCAAAATGATAAGAAAATAAAAATACTCATAGCCTCATGACTCGAATACAGCTATAGTTAAGACTGTGGAATATTTCTTTCAGGCTATTTTAAAAGTGGTTTTTATCAAATATTGACTATACAGAAAGTATTCATAATATTTTTAAAGCATAAGGAGTAACAATAAAAAGGAATACCTGTGTACCCATCGCCAATTTTAATAAATATCACCAGCATCTTTAGAACCCTGTACATGCCTGCATGATCCAATGCTTCACTCCATCCCACAGGTAATGAGTACCCTACATTTAATATTTATCATTTCCATGTGTTCATTTACAGATTTACCACATATGTGTCCCCCTTAATCATTCTATCTCGTCTCTTAACCTCTTTTACATATTTGCCACTTCCTTGACTCTTTTTGCAGCATTCTGGGTACTTCCTTTAGATCTGCCTTCTGATTTTTCTAATTCTCTCTTAATCTGTGTCTAATATGCTGCTTAACTTACCTACTAAGTTATTTTTATTTTCATTACTTAATTTCTTATTTCTGGAAGTTTCATTTGTTGCCTTCAAGTCTGTTTCTTCTGTTTTAATAGGCTCTCACTCTGTTGTCATATTTACAATTCTCTCCTTTATTTTTAAAAATATATTTAACTTGTTTTCTATTTTATGCCTAGCTTGAATACATAAAACCTTTGTAGGTCTGATTTTGCTGTCTGTTGTTTCTTACTGCCTTCTTTTCTTGGGAGTTATTTTCATTTTTTAAGTGTGAGATAGTATTTCTTACTTATGCTAATTTTTGAGGCTGAGTTATAATTGTGTTTCCACAGAAAGGAATGTATCTGAATCCATCGAAGCCTGAGAATACTATCAATTGGGAACACCTTTTAATTTTGGTTACAGTTTTATGGGCCACACAGGTGATATGAGTTTCATGTCCTAAAACTTTCTTGAGGGTAACCTTGTGGTTAAATTTTCAGAGATGATATTTTGCCATCCCCACTCCCACCCCATCATCAAGCTTGTTTCCTTGATGATTCCTTCTGTGAAGTAGGCTTATTTCTACTTACCTCTTACATTTAGCATGCCACTCTTTTGCAGCCCAGCTTTCTGTGGGGTCTGCAATTAGACTCCTCTATCTTCTAGAGAGAGACCTTAGGAATTGTTTCCTAAACTTTGCATTTAGTAGTATGTTGGTAAATACTTAAGGACTGGCTCTGCATAAAAAAATAAAATAAAATCCTGATGTGTCAATTTCTGTGTTGTGCCAACACAATGTCGTTGAACGTGAAGTTGGTTAGCAGTATGTACAGTCAGCTTTCAGGGCTGGTGGTGGACAGCTCCATTACGCCACTGCTTACACTCTCCATGGCTGTGATAACTGACGCTCATTTCACTGGAGTCTGGCATACCCCTCAGCATGAAAGACAGTTGAGTAATTGCTTACCTCTTCGAATTTCCTCTTTCACTTTGTTTCAGGCTTCTCTATATCTCTACCAGCTTGGCAAAATGTTTTAAAAGGAAGGATTTTGTTTTTTTTACTTTTACTTTAGCCCAGAATTTTTTGTTTGTAGCAAATGGGCTGGGTAGAGTACCTTATCAGCCTTATTGCCAAAATAAAAGTTCTCTTCTTTTTTAAAAACACAGTGTATTTTTTTTATTTTGCAATCATGAGGATAATACACATTAATATAGAAAATTTGAAAAATATAAAGTACAGAGAAGAATATTAAAATCATTTGTAAGCTCATAACCCAGAGCCAAGTACTGTTAACATTTTGGTGCATGTTTTTCTTATCTTTATATTATGTGTGTGCATGTGAATATCTCTCTGTGTTTTTATCTAGTTTCCATTCATACTGTATCTATTATATAATTCTGTAATCTGGTTTTTATTTCTTTATACTATTTAATGACCTTTTCTCATGTCATTAAACATTTCTCTACAACTCATTTTTATGGCTTAATAGTGTTCTCTCACATGAGTGACCATAATGCTGATCATTTATATTATTTCTAAGTCTTCACTGTTATAAATAATGCTGAAATGAACATAAAAGGTGTATTTCTGGTCAGTTCCCTTGGGCAATGACTCTTTTTCCCCCAATTTGGAATTGAGACAGTCCTCCTGTATGGTGTTAGACCATTTTTTTTTTCCTTTTCTTATTTCTGCTTTGCTCAGCTGTATCTCATTCTGCAGCAATTCACTTTTGGCTACTGTATCTCGAATTCTTCATTGTTAGTAATCCTTTATATAGCTATATGTTTGCTTTGTCAGCCAAACATATTAACCATTTAAGAACTGGTACCATGAAGGGGTATATATATATATATATATATATATATATATATATATATATATACACACACATTTAGATGCAAATTTTTTAAAAGGCCAAAGGAAAAATCTGCTGTCGTTTTTCCAGTTCTGTGTTCTCTAAAATCAAATTTACTCCTGCATATTGATGACTCTATTAACTATTGATATGGCCCTTTGTAAACTATCAGAAGTATTGCTTCCCAGCAGGTAAAGATATTGCCAGTCCATTGTGGCCATCTTGGCAAAGGTATAGAGAGAGAACAGAGCACCAGCACTCAGTAAAGCCAGTGTTTCCAACAGAAGTGAGTCATCAGCTTATGAGAAATTACTATGGAGGTCAGTCCTTTCTCAGCAAACACTCTTCATTTCTCCTGCTGCCCTGTGATCTGATTTGATTTAATTTCTTTTTTAGATGAATCATCTATCAGGAAAGGGCAAAGCAAGAGGAAGTGAAGAAATGACTCCAGGTTGACCCTGGAAAAGAATAAAGTATTTAATCCAATACCAACTTGAGGTAGGAAGAGTAGGTGATGTTTCCCAAGAGGTCTCTGGTCAAAAAGAGAAAATTTGAGATTGTCAGTTTTAATAATTCGATGGAGTTCCCTGGTGGTGTAGTGGCTGGGCTTTGGCGCTCTTAACGCCGCGGCCTGGGTTTGATTCCTCAACCAGGGAACGACCCCCTCAAAAAAAATAATTCAATAACAATGAACTATGGACTGTCTCTTATATTAAAGCTAATTCATCTCAAAAAGTCAAGTTGTAGAAATAAAAGTAACTTCACTTCTCCAATAGAAATGGTTGGCAATCTCATATGAAATCAGAGGCTATTCAAATGTCAGGCTTTAGTTCTAGAAGGATTACGAATAATATTTTTGGCCGAATTCAGTTTGCTGTTTCCAGGAGAGCTACATATCTGAAAAGACTCTCTTCTACCCACTTCCTTTCCTTCTACTCCATATTAAGTATTACATTACCCATCTGTCATATTCCTGATATTTAGTCCCAAGTATACAGATATATACTAGATAACAGTGACATATATTTTCTATTTGATCAAGTCTTGTTAACCCTTTACCCAGAAGCAAAAATTGTTTTGTTAATATCACCTGCCCTAGCCACATCCTAATGTAACAGTGTAGTAGATGAAAAAAAAAGTAGATTTTTTTTAAGGACAATACAGATTTGAATCTCAGACAGTCACTTGTTATCTATGTGACCTTGGTGAAATTACTTAATATTTTTTCCATTTCTTCATCTGTAAAATGGGTGTGGTGATGCCTACTTCACCATGATTAAATGATATATGTAAAGTAGTCAGTACAATATTAGGATAAATGATCTAAATACCTTATTAACCATCAACATCCATTTTACATAGCCACAATTCAGATCATCTAGTCGTTATTGAGTACTTACGTATGAGATAGTGGCTTGGTAAGTTGGAAGACTATATGAGACACTTTCAAATGTATCTATTTTTCATAAAAATTAAATATATTTAAGATATACAACATGATTTGATATATACATATATATAGTGAAATGATTAGTACAATTACGCTAATTAACATATCATCTCCTCACATACTTACCATTTTCTTTCTGTAAAGAGAGCACCTGAATTTACTCTTACCAAATTTTCATTATTCAATACAGTGTTATTAACTACAATCATCATACTTATTCATCCTACAGAACAGCAGCTTTATACCTTTTCACCAGCGTCTCCCCACATCCCCCACATCCCAGCCTCCATGGTAACCACCATTCTACTCTCTGCTTCTATGTATTCGACTTTTTAAGATACTACATATTAGTGACATCATGCAATATTTTTTTCTTTCTTTGTCTGGCTTATTTGATTTAACACAATGTCTTCCAGGTTCATTGCAAATGACAGGATCTCTTTATTTGTTAAGGCTGAATAACATTTCATCAGATCTATCACAATTTCTTTATTCATCCTTCCATCAATGGATGCTTAAGTTGTTTCCGTATCTTGACTGTTGTGAGTAATGCCGCAATGCACAGGGAAGTGCAGGTGATAATTTCATTCCTTTCAGTATATATCCAGAAGAGGGATTGCTGGATCACCAAGCAGTTCTAATTTTAGTTTTTTTAAGGAGCCACCATACTGTTTCCTTAATAGCTATACCCATTTACATTCCCACCAACAGTGAACAGGGTTCTTTTTTCTCTACATCCTCACATACACTTGTTATCTTTTATTTTTGGCAATAGTATCGCACATACTGGACATAAGCTTATCTTCATGAAGTTTATAGTCTAGTTGAGGAACAAATTTTACACACTTAAACATGTACCTAACAGTATAAAGCAGTTTATAGTCAAAATATGACATACATTCTTTAAAAGCTTTGATTTAGAAAAAGGAGTGAAAGGTGTGTGGGCTGCAGAAGTGGGAAGGTCTTTCAAAGGAGACTTAACACTGTTAATAACTGTCAGAGTAGAATGAACAAGAACTCAGGCTTTGGTGTGAGATAAATATGGTTTGAATTCTGGCTCTGCCACTTCTATCTGTGTGATCTAGGCCAAATTATTTAAATTCCTTATGCCTCGGTTTTCCTTGGTTTCTACAGCACCCTCAGTGCTTAGCCACAAAGGTTGTCTGGAATGTTGAATGAGGTTATGCATTAGCATCATTAGTGAAGTTCTTGGCCATGGTGGGTGATTTATAAATGTTGGGGTGGTGGTAGGTAGGAAATGCTGTCATTGAAGACAGGGATATGAATGAATATAGAAGCTACGCAAAGATCAATTTTTAATGCACCCCCTTTCTGTTTTTTATGTACTTGATGTGATTTGAAAGTTAGGAACTTAAAAAATACCACTTGAAGATTATGATGATCATGCTTTCTTTGCTATTCTTTATTGAACTTTTTAATAAAATACAGAGGATTTTTCAGGCTAAATTATTAAATTCAAGTAAATTTCAGAGCCAAAAGACATCCATGAATCATATTGATTCCTTGTAGTGTAAATGTTTAAAAACTTTCTCTACTAAAATGGTGGTGTATCAAGAAATCCTGAATCCAGAATGTGGATATTAGACTTAAGTGACATAGGTTGTGAGGCTCTTGCAGCTTCTACCCACACCATCCCCTTTTGTTAACAGTATAAAAGGCAGACAGCACATCTGACCTGGTGGATTCATCATTCTGCATGGCTGCCAACACTTTAAATTTTGGGATGCATCCCAGAGAATAGAGGAGCCCTGGGAGCCAAGTCCACTCACACCATTGTGTAGCCTTCACCTTGCACTAAAACAAGGAGAAAGCAGGCTTGATGGGGCCTATGTCAGCATTCACACCTGCCCTGGAACTTGGACCAGCCTTTGTGACCTGTCCTTGCCCTATCCCTGAGCACAGGATTAACTATATCGATTCTAATTGGTGCACAAACAGAACTGTAAAGATGCTGAAAACAAAGAAGAATGTGCCTTTTTTTCTTAGTTTATTTGAAGTGTTACCGTTGTTCTTAATAATACCATTAAAATAGAGGAGGTGAAATACTTTCTACTCATGAGCTGCTCTTGGGAAGCTGGCAGGGATGGCATTTGTCAGGTGACACCTGCTTCCCACTCATGTGCTTCCCTCACGAGCTGTGCTAAGGTGCTACCTCCTTTCACAGAAGCAGCACAACTGAGCAGAGGTGAAGACAGAGAGAACGTAGCATGCAGCCCTTATGCAGGAGAGAGTAAATATGCACAACAGCTACAACTAAAGCTCTGTAGTTTATTTTACTGCACAAAGAGCACTGTAATGTTTTTCAAGTAAAAGGCTGAAAAGTTGTTTTGACAGTATTACTGTCACTTTTGAAAAGAAGGAAGTCCAAAACCAGTGCTAGGAGTGTCCACATTCCAAGAAGAGTGCATGCCCAAACCTGGGGACAAGGTCAGAAAGGGTTCCCTCTGAAACTGAAATGAAGAGAATCAACATCTATTCCTACACGCCCTCACCCCACACCTACGCACCCTCGCTCAACTTTTCCCTGCAACCCACTCTGCACTGGAAATAGATCAATAGACTGCTCTGTCAGACTTATGCAAGGCTTGCAGGCTCTCAGACTGATGTTCAGAGTGGGAGTTTACCCAAGGGGTTAAGAGTTGAGGTTTCACAGGGTCTCGGATAGCACTAAGAACGTCTATGGAGCTGAGATGTTAACAAAACAAAGCACATTCTGGGCCCTAATGGTCTTTAGGTTTTCCATTTCCTGAGTCACCTGTCAGGTGCCCTCTCCTGCTCCATCCCCCACAAACTAACTCATCTCTGTCCCATAGTTGGGACCAATTTTGTCCTATACACACTGTTGGGAAGGAATACTATTTAAATAACTGGTTCAGAACCACATCAGTGATGCTACAGGTCCTTTGCTGACTTTGGTCACCCAGTCTTGTGGTGACTATGTTCTTGCCACTGACTCTCAGCAGCTCAGCGCCAGGCTGGAGTCCCTGTCCTGGGTCTCCCTGAATTTCCTGCCAGGCCATAGGTAAAGTGGTCGCTTCTGTGACTTGCCAGACCTCTGAACTTGGGCACTGCTTATTCCTATTTCTTAGCTCTGTTGCATATAACAGCATTGCCCACGAAGGGTTTTAAATGTTTTCCCCAGTTTTATTGAAAAATAATGAACAAATATTATTGTATAAAGTTTAGGTATACAGCATGATGGTTTAATTACATATTATGAAATAATTACCACATAGGTATAGTTAACATCCATTTTTTGTTTTTTTTATTATGGTATAATATACATAACATAAAATTCACTATTTTAATCACTTTCAAGTGTACAATTCAGTGGCATTAGATGCTTTGTTGTGCAACAATCACCAATACTTATCTCCAGAAATTTTCCATCTTCCAAACTGAAATTCTGTACTCCTTAACCACTTCCTTCCCGCCTCTCCCCAGTTTCTGAAAAATCACCATTTTACTTTCTGTCTCTATGAATTTGAATATTGTAGTACCTTATGTAAGTGGGATTATGCAATATTTGTCCTTTATAGTGTCTAGTGTTATTTCATTTAGCATAATGTCTTCAAGACAGTATGTGTCAGAATTTTTTTCCTTTTTTAAGGCTGAGTAATAGTCCATTCTATGTATATGTCCCATTTTGCTTATCCACTCATCCATTGATGAACATTTAAGTGGTTTCCGCCTGTTGGCTATTATAAGTAATGCTTCTATGAACATGAGTGTACAGATATCTGGTTGAGTTCCTGCTTTGGATATATACCTAGAAGTGAAATTGCTGGATCATATGGTAATTCTTAGTTGTTGTTGTTTTAAGAAGTGCCATACTGTTTTGCACAGCAGCTGGACCATTTTGCATTTCCACCAGCAATGTACAAGGTTCTCATTTCTCCATACCCTTGCCAACGCTTGTTATTTTCTAATGTTTTGATAATATCTATGCTAGTGGGTATGAGGTGGTTCCCAGGGAGTTTAAAAAAATTACCAGTATTCATGGCTCAGTCTCAGAGAGTATGATTTAATTGTTTGGAAGGGAGGACTTGTCAACTATATTTTTTAAAAACTTCCTCCGGTGATATTAATGTGAAGCCGGGGTTGATAACATCTAGCACACGTATATTCTTGGTTCATACTACCTGATTTCTCCCCATATTCCCAGGCTGCCTTCCTGGTCTCACATGAAGAGACAGAAGTCCAAGTAAACACAGCAGGAACTAGCAAGGACTGTCTGACTACAAACCTTGTGTTCTGTCCTCTGTACCTGATTGTATACTTAGGGGTGATTTTCACAGGGTTTTCAATGCAGTCTGCGAGTACAAAGCACACTGACACCTTGGATCTCGTTTGTGGAGTGTATTAGTTCCCTAGGGTTGCCGTAACAAATTACCATAAACTGGATGGCTTACAATAATGGAAATTTAGTCTCTCACATCTATAAAGAACAGAAATCTGAAATTGAGGCATTTGCAGGGTTGATCCCCTCTGGAGGGTTTAAGAATCCCTTCCATGCCTCTCTCTAGCTTCTGGTGACAGCTGTCACCTTTTGGCATTCCTTGGCTTGCAGATGCATCATTCCAGCATCTGCCTCCATCTTCACATGGTTTTTTACCCTCTGTGTTTCTGTGTCCTCTCACATTCTGTCTCTTATAAGAACAGTGGTCATTTGACTTAGGGCCTATCTTAATTCAGGATGATCTCAACTTGAGTTTCCTAACTTTATTATATCTGCAAAGACTCTTTTTTCAAATAAAGTCACATTTACAGGTACTAAGGGTTAGGATTGGACATATTTAGGGGGAAGGGAATATATAACCCATTATAGGGGGTTTTCTGTTGGTCTTATAAATTGTCATCAGTTCCATTGTGAGTCAAGAGTTCAGCACATATCAAAGTTCAGTCTGGTAGAATCAAGGCTGAAACTGGACTTGCACTGGAATCAAATTCCAGAGTGGCCACATAAATCTTTGCCTCAGACCAAAGAAGCAGCCTGACCTTTTAGTGCATCTGTAATGGGCTTTGGAGCAAAGTCTGGTCCCTATAATAGTTTTGAGACTGCCTTGAAGCCAACAAGGTAGTACCAAGACCTAACTCAAGATGCCACAGAAATGCCCAGACTAGAGCATACATACTGCCTACTCTCCCACCTTAAAAGGATCTACTGGAGTATGGAGTTTGGAGGCTGCTCTTGGATGGGTCACAAAGCTCCAACCATTGGAAGGAACTCTACTGACAGCATTTAACTCTCTAGTGGCACCCCATGCTGTTTCCATGGTGTCCTCTCTCCCAGTCTCCTTGCTCTGACTTACCCCATCTAGCCTTCATTGTCCACACTGTTTTCTGACCATTTCAAGACTTCTTGGGAATGAAAAAACAGCAACAACAACAATAAAATAAACCTCCTTGTCACCTAGTGGTGAGAGGGGAAGGCTCCCTACCAGTCTCTCTCACTCTTCAGTTAATTTTACTGTCCTCTTCAGATCAGAAAGCTCTATCTCTAATGGTCACTGTCTCTGGTCTCTGCATGATCTGTGGGCAGTTTTGGGGAGAAGGGAATGGCATTTTGTCTCATACATACCTCCACTATATGCCAGAATCACGGCAGCCCCACTTTTCCAAACACACAGGCACCTGGAATGTTGAGTGTGAAACCCTGAATTGAGTAATTTTCAGTTTTGGAGCATTTGCTAAGGTATCTAGAGTGAGAGCATTTTGTTTCTCACCTTTTCAGAGAATTACATACACAGTTCTCACTGTCATTTTCTTTTAATTTTTGAAATGATTCCATTACAAGCTATGACTCCTTTATGAGTGAATACATCTGAGAATCCAAGCACAGTCTCCCACTGGACTCAGCCATTTGTAAAACCGTCAGAAAATCTCCAGGCAGAGGTTTCCAGAAGTGAGAGAGGCAATTCATCAACTCTTCATGCATATTCTCCTGACTGCTAAGGAAATTAAATTTGTTTTCACCTACTGAAACCTCAGCACATTTTTATTATATAAATCTAATATATGTTTAATGCTAACCTGCAATCAATTTACCCATATGGTGAAAACTTAGTCCTACATTTTTATTTTCTTTTTGGAAGTTTTGCCTTAGCATATCCATTGATGATCTAATTTCTGAGTCTATATCCTAATGTTTAATAAGTTTAAAATTTTTTTTATGGAGCTGCTGAAGTGGTCGTTTTTTATGGTATTTTCTCCTATTGGGATACTTAGTTAATTATATGGAAACACTACAAGTTCAAGGACAGGATTATATTAATCTTTGCCTCCAAGGGCTTAGGGGAATACCTGGTTCATAGTAAGCAGGTATTCATGTATGTAAAAAAAAAAAGCAGGTATGTGAAGTGTGTGCCTTACATATAACACAGATGCTTAATCTCCCCCATTTTATTTTATCCATTTTAATAGTTCTATATGTGTTACATTATAAACCTTCTCAACTCTTAGTAGAGTATCTTTGTTATACACTCACAAAACAGCATGAATATGAAATATGTAGTGTACAAATAGTCAATGGATACATGTAAAGTGGTTCTATTTTATTAATAATTAAATAAATACAAATTAAAACTGCAAGATAATTTTGTCTATCAGGTTGGCATGAATGTAGGTGTATGATAATACTTTCAGCTAATGAGACCAATGCCATATATTGTTGAAGGGAATTGAAATAGGTACATAAATTTAGGAGTGAAAAATGTGCATTTTACTGAAGATAGCCGTCTCAATATTAGGAATCTAGCCTACAAATAGAATTGCACAAGTCTCTAAGTACACATGTGCAAAGGACTTTATGATAACAAATAATTTAAAACAAGATCACTGCCATCTTTAAAAGCATGAATAAAAAACTGTGGTTCATGTAATGAAACATAATGAAACCTTTCAAAGGAACAAGGTAGATCTTCAGAGCCTTGAAAGAATGTTCAGGGTATATTGTTATGTGAAAAAGTGAGTTATGAACAAATACAAGGGCTGTCCAGAAAGTATCCAGCCATGTAATATGAAAAATAGAGGTATCTATGGCTGGATTTTTTTTTTCTAGATAGCCCTTGTGTGTATATAGAACAAACTTGTTTTTTATTTTTAAAAAGTGGGTGCTCAATATGTGTGTGTGTAAGTATATAGGTATAAAGAAGAGAAGTAGTATAAGATTATGATAGGACAGCTCCTTTTAATTTTTGTTAGTAATACTGTATTTTTCACCTTTCAATTTCAGTGTTACAGAAATAGAAATAATTCAAAGCACATGACTAATTTGATATAGTGATTATGAGATCTTTTAAAAATACTTTTAATGTAAGTGTTTTTGCTTTTTTATTGTTCCTATAACTATACAAAGTATAATATTATTTCTTTTATTTTTAAGTGTTTTTTTTGTTTGTTTGTTTTTGGTTGGTTCCCTGAGTGGGGATTGAACCTAGGCCGTGGTGGTGAGAGTGCCAAAGCCTGGCCACTACACCACCAGGGAACCCCAATAAGTTCCCTTTGCATTTTTTCTTTAATTTTTGGTTGGTTCCCTGGCTGGGAATCGAATACAGGCTGTGGCATTGAGAGTGCCAAAGCCTAGCCACTACACCACCAGGGAACCCTCTTTTATTTTTATTTTTTAATTAATTTTATTGGGGTGACCTTGGTCAGCAAAATTAGTTTCCAAGTGTACAAGTTCGTCATTGCCTATGTGTTTCATTGTGTTTTCACCATCTAGAGTCAGTTCTCCTTCTATCACCATATGTTTGAATCCCCCTCCCTCCTTACCAACCCCCCTCCCCATATTCTCTGTCATGACTACTAAACTATTGCCTGTGTCCACGAGTATTTTTTCTATTTTGATCATTTATTTATTGTGTTCTTTAGATTCCACGTATAAGTGAAATCATATGGTATTTGTCTCTCAGTCTGACTTATTTCACTCAGCATAATACCCTTTAGGTTCATCCATGTTCTTGCAAAAGCTAAGATTTTCTTCTTTATGGCTGAGTAGTACTTCATTGTGTAAATGTACCACAGCTTCTTTATCCAGTTCTGTATTGATGGATATTTAGGTTGTTTGCATATCTTGGCTATTATGAATAATGCTGCAATAAACATAGGGTACATGTATTTTTTCAAATTAGTATTTTGGATTTCTTTTGATAAATGCCCAGGAGTGGAATTGTTGGATCATAAGGTAGTTCCATTTTTAATTTTTTGAGGAATCTCCATACTGTTTACCATAGTGGCCAGGTGAATTTTCAGTCTTCCCAACAGTGCACAAAGGTTCCCTTTTCTCCACATTCTCACCAACACTTGTTGTTGGTTGATTATTGATAATAGCCTTTCTGACAGGAGTGAGGTATTATCTCATTGTTTTAATTTGCATTTCTCTGATGATTAGTGATGTTGTATGTCTTTTCATGTGTCTATTGGCCATCTGTATGTCCTCTGGAGAAATGTCTATTCAGGTCTTCTGCTCATTTTTGAAGTGGGTTGTTTGCTTTTTTGGTGTTGAGTTGTATGAGTTTCTTATAAATTTTGATATTATCTCTTTATCATGTGCCTCATTGGTGAATATTTTCTCACATTCTGTAGAATGTCTTTTCATTTTGTTGATGGTTTTTTTTTTGCTGTAAAAACAAACTTTTTAGTTTCATGTAGTTCCATTTGTTTAGTTTTTCCTTTGTTTCCCATACCCGAGAAGGTACATCACTGAAGGTATTGCTGAGAGTAATGTCTGAGAAGTTACTTTCTATATTTTCTTCTAGGAGTTTTATCATTTCAGGTCTTACATTTAGGACCTTAACTCACTTTGGGTTTATATTTGTATATGGTATAAAAAAGTGGTCCAATGTAAATTTTTTTTTTGCTTGTATCTGTCCACTTTTCTTAACACCATTTGTTGAATAGACTTTCTGGGAAGGAACGTTTGCCCTGAGATTTGAATGTTGCAAAGGAGCTAGCCCTGAAAAGATTGGAGAAAAGACCATTCTGGGCAGAAGGAAAAATGTAAGAACCCTGAAATTGTTGTAGTCAGATGCTGTGCACTAAATTGTGTACCCTCTACCCCCACAGGCTAATCCATATTGGAAGGTTTAACCCTCAATGTGACTGTATTTGGAGATAGGACCTACAAGGAGGTAGTTAAGGTTAAATGAGGTTATAAAATGATATGTTAGGATCAGCGTCCTTATAAACGTTCTCTCTCTCTCTATCTCCAAGCTATGTGAGGACAAAATGAGTAAGTGGTCTTCTGTGAGCCAGGAAGAAAGCTCTCATCAGAAACCATACTGGCTGGCAACTTGATTTTGGACTTCTCAGCCTCCGGAAGTACGAGAAACTAAAATTCTGTCATTTAAGCCACAGGCCTTTGTGACAGATTGAATGGGCATAGTAGGGAATAAAAGATCAGAGGTAACTTTGAGGTGTTTTGCCTGAGTGACTTGGGGAATGGTGATACATTAAGATGAGAAGGTGGAGTTGGGTAGAGGACTATGCAAAGGGGAAGAAGAAGAATCAGGAGTTTCATTGCACACATTAATTTTAAGATCTCTGCCTGTTAGAGATGTAAATGGAGTTGGACATAAAAATTAGGGCTCAGGGATGGGGATGTTAAGTTGGGTGTCATCAGCATTTAGATTGGGTTTAAAGCTGTCGAATTGAGTGAGATAACCTAACAAGATGTGTTGATAGGGAGCCTAGAGGCATTCCAACAGTTTGAAGGGAGTCAAAAATAAAGAAGCCATTGAAATTAGATGAAGTTTGTAAGACAGGGAGAGCACCAGAAACAGAAATGATCAAATTGTAGTCAAATGCTGCTAAAAGGTTAAGTGAGATAAAACAAAGACTGGAAGTTGGATTTGGCAAATGGAAGTCATAGGCACCTGGATGACAGGAGTTTCAATAAAGTATTGGGAAGAGAAAAGCCTGAGTTGGGAAAAGTGAGAATGGGAAGTAAAGAAATAGAGATGAATCTTACCTGGAATTTTGCTCCAATGGGAAGCAGAGGAATGAGTCTGTACATAAAGAGATATGTAGGTTCAAGAGACAATTTAAAAAACATTTTATGATGGAAAATTTATGTGTAAGAAAGTAGACCCAATAGTACAATAAACCTCAATACCCATCAATAGCTTTAAGAATTAGCAATTTTATTAATCTGGACTGCTATGTACATACTTCTATATTATTTTGAAACAAACCCGAGATATTATCATTTCATCTGTAATATTTGAGAGTGTAAAGGATAAGGACTCTTTACAAAGAAATATTATCACAATACCTTTATGACACCTAAAAGCAACTGATGATAATCCCTTAATATCAAATATCCAGTGTTCAAAGTTCTAATTATCTCATAAATGTCATAATTTTATATGACTTGTTTGAATTAATTTCAAAATCATATCTACACGTTGCATTTTCTTTTGGTTTGACAGTTTTATGTTTTTTAAATCTTTTAGTCTAAAGCTTCTCTCTCTGTCTTTCGTCTCTCTGGCAATTTATTTTTGAAGAAAACAGGTTGCTTGTCCTATAGAGTTTCCTATAGTTGGGGTAGAACTTCTGTGGTTTTGTTTAACACATCCCCCTTCTTTTGCATTTCCCCAAAGTTGATAGTTGGATTCCGTAGCTTGAGTAGACTCAGGTTTAAATTTTTTGGCAGGATTATTTCCTAATGGCGATATGTTTGTTCACCAAGAAGAGCATGTCTGGTTGTCTCTCTTTGTGATGTTAACAGCCATTGATAGTCAGTGCCTAGACACTTTCATTCCTTAGAAATTGCAAAATGGTGACATTCTAATTCTATCCTTGCTTCTTTATTTATTAGTCAGAATACTTCCCTCACCACTTACTGTTACAGTCTGTTTAGAAAAGGTAGAATAAATGTTTGAGTCTTTCTAACAGTTTTCCAAACAATAAGCAAGTTTTTTAGTATCTTGCAACAATGAGTAATGTTTAAAATAATGTTATGAACTCATGGATTTACATATACTTAATGTGTTTCAATACATTGTAGTTATTATCCTTGTTGATGTTCAAATTGACCTCATCTGTGCTCAGCGGAAGCTTGCTCAATTTGGCCCCAGAATCCTTTTGATGCACCCTGCTAATTTTTTATAGCTTCCTTGCTATCTGGCATAATGTGGTATTCTAGGCTCATCTTGTACAATTTCTAGCTTACATTGGAATTGGCTATTTCTCTAAAGAGAATAATTTTTATTTTAAATGTGAGATACTAAAGCATATTTGTACATTGATGGGGATAATTCAGATGAGAGATTACTGCAGAAGCACAATCCTTGAGTAGGTAGGAGGGGATGAGTTAGGTGGCAGGGTTGGCCTTAGATTAGAACAGAGACAGTTAATTTATTGTAATTGTACATTGGGCAAAGCAAAATGCTGTAGAAACACAGGAGCCATATGGCTGACTCGAAAATAAAACTTTGCCTATATGATTCTGAGTTAAGTTGCCACATTTCCTCCTTAAAATTCTACACTTACTGGTATAAATTTCAGCTAATTATTTCTTAATCAGTAGATATATTGAATATTTTTGTTTTCCTATAAGTAACTTTCATGATCAAGAAATCATAAAAATATATGACTATCTAAATATATTAAACTTTTGAGATTTTTCATGGATTGTTAAGAATTATGTCAAACTTAGAAAAAAAATACTCAATTCTCAAAAATTTTAAATTACTTATTTCTAATGATTATTTTTTAATTTTCAGGTTGGGTATTCATTTACTTCTGATATATTTGAAAAAGTGAAACATATTGATCTTATGGTTAATTTGCTTTTGCTGGCTTGAATCATGACAATGGGGATGCCACACTTTTAAGTCACAAAGTTCCCAGCTAATGAATGTTCGCTGACATATAAATGGCTATCCCATCTTGTCTGACCTGATGTCTAGAGTCATCCTCCTTCTTTTCCTTCATATTCATTGCTGCTGGTAGATCTATTCCATTCCTCTTTGCAGGGTCTGTAAGTTATTTGTTCTCCCCATTTCCTTTTCATGTTTGTTTCACCACATTATTAATGCTATCAAGGAATGTTCAGATATTATTAAAAATATTTTTCAAGTTCACATTTGTCGTCTTTAGGCCTGTTACAAATGTGGTACATGGGATTGGCACTCTCTGCCTTCCAGAGTCCCCGCTCCCTACATCCAGGTGGATGGGAGAGCAATTTGGAAGGGATAGGGTGGGTTTAAGTCACCAAGAAGCCTAAAGTACATCTTTTAAGGCGATTCAAGTCACAGACCACAAAAAAAGAAGCTTACAGCAAGAACCTGCAGATAGAAGTGGGTAGGAAAGAAAAAGAGAAATGTAGGGAGTAGAAGCATATTGATGGGAAAATCACGTGGTTTTGAATATTGCTTAGAACCACCCAGCAAGGACTAAAAGAAGAAACAGTTCTCCGTTCTCCTCCTTCTTCCTATGACATCCAAGACTCTCTGGCTCCAAGATCAGCCACTGATCTTCTTATTAATAGTGCTAATGTGCTACAAGTCTCCAGTATTGGAGCTTTAAAGAGTATCATTTTGCAGAACTTGACGAAAATGATTTGAATGGAGAAATTTCATGCCAATTTTTCAGTAATCACTTTTCAAACTATCCTTGGAACCAAATGTAATCATAAATTGCAAATACATACATGAGCTGTTTATGCAAAGATGAATTTTCAAAGTACAAATTAGAATCTAATCACTCAGTTTGCAGAAGTATTCACCCTAGGATTCCTTTAAAACAGGATTTTCTTTAGTGTTTATTTCCAGGCCATTAACTACGTGATAGAGACTCTATGGGTGAGTTAAGCAGCCTAATATACAAAAGTTGGAAATTGTTAGGCAAGGATGGGTAAGAAATGAATGTTACATAAATTATAGGGTGATAGGAAAATAGAATTGATTTCTTGATCTACACATGTTAGGAATAAATCTCTCTGTGAAAGTAAGGTAGAGCCTTAATTGCTGCTCACCAGATACAATATATAATTCTGTTGTAGTTGTTATGGGGAATAATCAAGTGTTTTCTTCTTATAACATGAAATACCAATATTTCCTTATTGTATTCTATAAATTTATCTACATACTTAATTTTACACACTTAATTGAAATGATTATAATCTGCATGTTGCTTGTGAAAGCACAGGTCACTGGCACATATGTCCTAGAGACACTTAATGAACATTAGTTAATGATGAATCCTAAAGTGATAATGTAAAACAGGATGGTAAAATAAGGCAATTGCCTAGGTAATTGGGGGAAATTCAGAGTTGTTTCGCTTGATACTGCTAGGTATTTTTAAATGTTCTTCTAGAGTTTAATTAGTATTTACATCACTGAGTGATTTGAGTTGGGCAGGATTTCAGCAAACCTGCCCACAGACAGCCTTTCTTCTAATTTGGCAATCACATGTATTAAAGAAAACATCTCTCATTTTACATGACTGGCCAAAGGTTGAAAGCTGATAAATACTTCATAATGCTTATTCAATTCAACTAAACAATATTGAGCTGTTAACTATGCTAGATACTGCAATTACTAAGTCTCTAGTCTCATGGGGTTTATGATCTAGTAAGAAACACTAAAATAAAACATTATAACTTGTGATATGCTCTAAAAACAATAAGCAAAATTTCACAGGTGTGAAGCAAATGGAGTGATTTATTCTGAGAAGTCTTTGTGGAAAATGTAGCTTTTAAGTAAAGCATGTGGAAGTTTTCAATAGACAAAGAGATTGAGAATAATTTTCTGAAGGAAGATACAGAGACAGGAAAACACAAGACCTCTTTAGAGAATTGTGAACTGTCCCTTGGGACTAAAACTTAGGCTATGAAAATTTGCTTTGGTATTTGAAAATATGGTCAGAGACCAGAATCATAGAGTTTGGCAAAATAAAACAAGACTGCACTTTCCTAATTGGCAATAGGTAGCTGGGGTAAGCTTTTGAGCATAGATTGTTCTGTTCAACGATGGTAGGTAGCTCTTGTACCAGTAATCGTTCATAAGATTGGAAGGGACAGAAACTGGAGTGTTGAAGATCAAATAGAAGACCCTTATATTTGACTAATGAGGAGCAACTAAGGCTCTGAATTAGTGTAGCAGCAATGGGAATGGAGAGAAGTGGGTGATTTCCAGCTGTTACTGAGGTAGGATTATGATAAACTAGTGACAGACTGGGTAGCATGGCAGTAGGGGTGATGCAGAAGCCTCTTGTATTTATGCAGAGGAAGAGAAAATATTAGAGAAAAACAGTAAGAAGGAGCAAATTTGGAGAAGGGCTACACAATAGCTCAGAAACCAAAGACAAAGTGGATTTTAAGGAGGTCAACAGAAACAAATGACCCAAAGAAACAGTAAGATGAGGACAAAGAGGAAATATATAGATTTAACAGTCAGAAAATTGCTGATAGCTTTTAATAATATGAAGAAATTGGAGCCAGATTGCAGTGGGTTGGAGGGTAAGTGAGAGGAGAGCCGATTCTAAGGAGACAATGAGGAGGCAAGGTGGTAGCCTGTTACATTGGTGACTCCCAATGGGCTTTGTCTCCCAGTATTCATGTCCTTCTATCTTCCCCTCCCCTTGAATTTGGGGTGACTGTGACCAATAGAATGTGATGTTCTTGGACAGGCTTGCAAGCCAAGACATTAAGAAGACCTGGCAGTTTCTGATTTTGGACTCTGGAGAAGCCAGCTGTCATATAAGCAGTCTGAAGCTGACACCCTGCTGTAGGGGAAACACAAGCTATTTACCTGGAAATGCTAGCGGGAACTGGGAGGGGAGGAGAAGGAGGGAGGGAGAGAGAGAGGGAGGGGGAGGGGGGAGAGAGAGAGAGAGAGAGAGAGAGAGAGAGAGAGAGAGAGAAAGAGGATACTGATTGATTGAGATCCAGCCAGCTCCCAGCTGTTCCTAGTCTTCCAGGCTGAGGCACCAGACATGAGTGAAGAAGCTGTTTTGGGGCTTTCCAGCCTCAGAAGATTCCATTTGCTTCCCTGAGGAGCCCTGCTCTGCCCAAATTGCAGACTTGTGAGCAAATATTGATTGTTGTTGTTTTAAGCCACCAAAATTTTTAAGAGCCTGTTATGAAGCAATAGGTGACTGGAACCGGTGATTAAAAACAAAAACAAAAAACAACCCCCCCCCCCACCACCACCACCACATTGGAGAGGTTTGATGGATACAATGAGGCCTCCAAAAGATGAGGGAAGTTAGGATCAACTGGTAGGATTGCTCTTGAAAGTGAGTAAGGACACTACCTTTTTTAAGGAAGAAAAAAATATAAGGAAAGGATGGGTAAAGATGAAATTAAAATTAGATATGGATCGCAAGGAAATTGAGCCAATTCAAGTTAGGCAGTGAGGTGCTATGTTGAGAATGAGGGCTGCACAAAGGAGCCAAGAGGGGGAGAAAATGTTTTGGTTTTGAATGAAATAGGGATTCGTCCTAGAAAGAATAAATAAGTGGCAGAGTGGCTGCAAAAGCCTGGGTGAGTGTGGTGGTCATGAATTTGTAATGAGGCCAATGGCTCTGTGATTGTTGATACCTATCTATACTGAGATTGGCTTCCTTCAGTGATCAAAACTTCCTGTTTAGGTGGGTAAATAGTTACTCCTATTTGGTTTAGGAAATTGGAATTCCAATTATATCAACAAATGCAAAGAAATGTAACCCAGCTGAAATTTTTGAGTGTTTCAAAGTGTTTCAGAGACCCTTCTCACTTTTATAGAAGAATCCATGGACCTGCTGCTTGCCCATTTGCCATACTAGAAAGGATTTCCGTTAGCAATTGCTGAATTACATACCTGAGATTACAGACTATGCTATTTATACTAAAGGAATCGAGTGCACACTTATTTTAGCTTCCTGTCCTATTTTTATATTTTTATCTATTTGGATTTCTCTCCCATATGTTGTCCTCAGCACTTTGTCTTAAACTGCTGTATAGTTATAGCTCAGAAAAACTTCTGTTTCAATTGGGACTTTATTTTAGTAGGGGGCTGTACTTTCTTTCATTCTATTACTTAACTGACAGATACTGTGAAGCTTAATTAGTCAATTCTTAAAAGCTCTCTATGATGGCAGAAAGAATAAAAGTTAGTTTTTATACCCTTGAATAGAACAGAATGACTCTTCTTTATAACTCCTGTATGGTAGGTAAACTAGTGGAGGTGTTTGGGATGTGACTAGTTGTGGAAAGCCAAAGCCAAGCAAGCGGATGACTCCAAACACTCCAGGAAGTTTATGACATGCCCAGGTCACTGCTGAATAAAGTCCAGTTGCTTCCACCTGGTCTCTTACCCTGTCTTGACCCCCAGGGGCTCCCTGCTCCCTGACTTCTCATTTCTCTGAGCTTCAAATTCATGGTTGTCTTGATGGTTGACTTTGAATTCCAGATCCTACTTATTTTTGTGCCAAGACCTAACTGTGTTGTTTCTTCATGCTTTGCTGCTCAGTTTGACTCTGTGACACACTGCAATCAATGGGCCTGGAGTTGCACCTTTTGACATATCTCCCACAAACTAGGATATGGCCCCACAATAAGGAAAGAACTTGCCAAGGTGCAATATCCATTGACCTATGTGATAAAATGCTTACTGTTGTGGCTGAAAGGAGAAGATGCTGATTGATGTTCAGGTATTCTAGAAGCTACTAATTTGCTTTGTTCATGGGGAAGTTCCAACAGGCCCTTTAAAATGTGATATGATGGATGGGTTGTCATGTCAGGGTTGATAGATAATGTCCCAGTTGCATTCCATGAGAAGATAACTTAGAATTCATTACCGACTCTTTCAGTAATTAGCTTGGAACTGATTTTGGATCACTTTATGTTTATATCTATGTGCTTGGAGTTAATACCCATTAGGACAAGCATAGACTCAGATTATGAACATCAGGCTGAGGGAACTTCAGGTTATATGTTTTGATATGTACCATGGACAAGTAAACTATTTCAACTAAAACAAAATCACACTATTGCTACCCTAGTCAAACTACATATTAAATAGATTGGAAAGGAAAAATAGAATCAGACAAATCTATGGCTTGGAAACTGGGTTGGCATCAACATAGCTGGGAAGTTTCAAGCCAGACTTGAGATGTGCTAAAAACCAAATTTCCTGAAGGCCTGGGAGACTTTGGCATGTAGTATTGAACAGTTAAATTCTAGAGCTATTTAATTTGTGCCAGCTACTAACCAACACAAACATCAAACTTGCACTGCAGTTTTACTGCTGCAAATTAACTTTTCTTGGCCTAAAAATGTGCAGAGGGGAGAGGATAAGAAGATATCCAAACTGCTGTGCAGGAAGCTAAAGAGAAACTATCACAGAGGGAGACTTGAGCACAAAGAACTCCTCACAGACATTTGGCAGCACAATTTCCTTGTAAGAAATAGCCATTACCTGGTTTGAAACAACAAACTAAGCAAACTTACTTCATATGAGGCCTTCCAAAACAATAATTATAACAAAGATGTCCTAAAGATCAAAGTGAAGAGTGATCATAGATGGCAACATAGGGACAGGTAGTTCTTGTTTTCTGGTATAAAAAGACAACTTTGAATGCAATGCTGTTATGCACCAGCCACCTAGATGCCCCTTCAGGGCTGAGGTGTTCTTTCCCTCGGCTGCCTGGGACATTAGCTGCTGTTAGCTTATAGCTGATCTCCTAACACTCTGCTGAATGGAGCTGGCTTTCTCAGGGTCATGACCCCTCTTGGGCAGCCCACATCCAGTGACCACTGATTAGCAGGTACAAAGGCCTGGCCCCCTTGTCTTGATTTAGGACAACTCTACAGGACTGTGGGACACCTGTCTTACATCTGCTTCACATTCCCTTTCACTCTGCCCTATTATTCTATTTTTTTGTTCTCCAACAGGTGTTGTTCCTGAGAACTCTTCTCAATAAAGCTCTTGCAGGCAAATCTCTGTTTCAGAGTCTCTTACCCCAGGAACCCAACCTAAGACCATGCAAATCTGATACTAACACTGTGTGACAGGACAAAACTGTCAACATATTCTTGTTCCAGTGTTCCTTTCTCCTATTTCTCTGAAAAGGAGTCAGACTTTGCCTGTTTCATATCTTGCCCTCTAGCTTCCTCCAAGCAGCATGCTGCTTTGCAGAGTTTTGATTAAAGGGGTAAGGTTGTGAGGGAGGATTGGAGGGCTGATAGAAAGAGATGCAGGAGACGTTGTGGCAAATAATGAAAACATTTAGGATGGAAAAGGGATTTTTAAGAAATATCATTATGCTCACCATGGCCCATTCACATATTTAAGTTTTACATATGAATATAGGCAATCTCATCTTTGGCTGTCAATTATTATACCAGCAAAGCCGTGTATTTTAGGAGTGTTTTAGGGATGGGGCATAGTTTTACTATAGTACAATCCAATATTCCTTGACTCCCAGGAATTTAAGTGAACAAAAATAGATTTAGAAGGTCCAGGGCTTTAAGCAAAAGCATTTGTGGTAATATAAACATAATTAAACTATGTTTCAGCCTCCATCATCAGAGACATCTAAACAAATAACTATTAAAACGTTCTTCCAAAACATGTTCAAGTGTCACAGGCACATATGGAAGGGAGCTAAGGATAGCAGACTCTAATGAAATAATGATCTGTAGAAATTTTGGGACAGGAGGGTGGAGACACTCTAGCAGTAAGCATTTTGGATATTCTGTAGGTTACAGTTTTTATTCTGATGCCCAATAACAGTGGCATGTCAGTAGAGTTGATGAGGAATCTGGTCAGGCTGGGGTACATGCAACAGAATCTGCAGAGATGATGAGCAGAGAGGTCCCTCTCCTGTTAGGCTCTCTCTCAGCCCAGGGACTACATCCTAACTGGACTCTTTTTAAGTGATTTGGGGGTGTTTGTGAATCACAGCATCCTGAGATACAAGATGGATCTTCTCCTTTCTATTTTCAATCAAGAACAGTTGTCAGGAATTTTTCTCAAAGGTAAAAATTTCTCAAGAATAAGCCTTAAAAATAAAAATCAGTATCTTTAATGATAAACTTAGGACATGTTTTCCAAACATAGTATTTCCATTGGGGTACAGTCAAAAAGCTGGTAGTGACTGTGAGCTGTCAGACGTCTAGAATCAGATGGACTTAGGATCCAAGTCTACCAAGATTCTCCAAATGTCATCCTTAGATTTGTTATTTCAAGGCCCAATAGCATTTCTTTTTCTTGATGATTCGGTCTCCTGAATTCAGTTGCAAAGACTCTAAACCCATAGATGCAGGACAGTTGGGAAAACATAGGACAAGAAGATTAAATATTCTTCAAAGGAAAGGATAAGGTGTGATGTGTTGCCATGTCCATCTAACAGAGAGCTACTAAACTGTTCCTTGGCCTCATTTCCATGTGCCCAAACCCCTACCCACATTTGATCTTCAGAAATCCATGCCTATTAGCTTTGATTGTGTTCATTTATATAATTCATTTTGTAATCTAACATTTAAAAAACAAATCAGAATCATTGACATATCTTCTCTATAATGTTATTTGGTACATGCTATATGTCAATGTTCCAGAACAGAGATATGTAGAATTTTAGTACTTTGAATTTTACCTTTCTTTTAAAAAAACTTAATATTGAAGTATAATATATCTATATAATGACAAATATACATTTACTAGTATAGAGCTCAATGAATTTTCATGAACAAAGCACATCCAGTGCAAGAAACATGACCAGCACTTAGAAACTTCCCTGTACTCCCTTCCAGTCATTACCTGCTCCCAAGGGTACTTGCTATCTTGACTTTTTACTCCTTGGGTTAGTTTTGCCTGTTTTTGTTTTGTATTATATGTAATTGCATGCATAAAATATGTACTTTTTGTATCTGGCTTCTTTCAATTAATAATATGTTTGCAAGATTCATCCTTATTGTCCTCTGTAATTGTAGATTGTTCATTTTTATTGCATAGTTATTTCATTGTATGAATAGACCACAATTTCTTTATACCTTCTTCTATACTTATTTCTAATTTCTTCCTCTGGAAACAATGCCCCTATAACCAGCTACAAAAACCTAACCTCCATTGCTTTGTCTGAACCTTTGAGGCCAAACCAGGCCCTCTGGAGGGAGAGGGTAGCCTTTCCCAGGCCTTTGTTGTCAAAAAGCCATTCCGATTCACAGTGGTAAATCAGAGCTGCACTGTAGTAGAGTAAGTAGCTCTTAGCTGTGTGTAACTACTGTGCATGTGAAATGTGGCTAGTACAAATTGAGAAGTGCTGCACATGTAAAATACACATCACATTTCAAAGAATTGGCATAAAAATGATGTAAAACAATTTAATAATTTTAATGTTGATTACTTATTGAAATGATTATGATTTAGACTGGATGAAATACATTATTAGAATTGATTTCACCTCTTTGTTCTTTTAGTTTTAAAAATGTGGCTACTAGAAAATTTTAAATTGCTGAGGTGGCTTACATTATATTTTCATTGTCTTCTCGTTGATTGATCCAGATCACTGTCTTAACTTGGTGGCTCAGTTATTCTGCTGCTCAATGTCAGGATGTTAGGCCAGGTGAACTCACAAGTCATCTGTTCAAAAATTTCTCTGAAGATCCACATGCTCTTTGGAGCCAGTACATGAATGCTTGGTCCCTGGCAGTGCCCAATTGTCCCTTCAGCCATTGAGATTTGTCCAAGTGAGAACGAACACGTGCCTGCCTCGGCACATGAGTGCCATGCATACTCCTTGGGTAGCCAACAAGCTCAGGTATTGCTCTGTGCACTTAGATCACTTTAATTAAAAATGTGACAAGAGATGTTAATTATAGAAGTATATGAGGTTAAAATCATGAGAGATCTCACATTTCCAACCTCCATAAAGGAAACCACTTTTTGCCTCACTTAGCACTGTTTATATCTGCTGTTGGCTTATATGAAAATGTGGCAGCTAAAGTTCAAATGATTTATATTTGGCAATATAATTTATATGGAGTCGTTTTGGAGGCCAGCAGAATAATGAAAGTGTCAATTAATTTTAAAGTTTTTGACCGCGTGTTTAGGTTTTATCATCTGCAGACCACATTCTGTATCAATTACAGGCATTCAAATTAAGGTAGTCCCACAAGTCCCAGAGCTGTAAAGAAATTAAGATGATCCTAATGAAATAGAAATATAATATATAACATTTTTTTAATTGTGATGATTCCTAACAACTTTGCTAAAGTCCATATTCCGCTTACATGTGAAGTTTTATTTTTATTGTTTTAACTTGGAAGGATTTAGGAGTGTTGAACATTTCACTGAGCACATACATTTTAAAATTTCTCAGCACATTTGAGTTTTCATGTTTCTTATCCATGTCTTTCTATTCTTCTCCAGTGTCATTATTATTCACTGTTGGCAAATACACCCACATGCCTCTTATCTTTAAAGTCATAAGAGTTTTAAATTATTAAAAACCTATAGAAACGGTGTCTCTTAATAGTGTATTATACTATGCTTCTAATCCCCAATTGCCCTAATCTCTTAATTAAAACTAGAGCAATTTAAATAATTGCAATGATGTTTTTCTGATTCTATATTTTAATTGCATTTAAATGATGAATATTTGATGCTATATATTTGTCAGACAAATAGGAATAAGCATCCTCATTCCCCCAAAGACAGTTAACTATGATTTAATGCTAGAAAAGGCATGATTAAAAGAATTAAGAAATTAGACACAACATGTAAATTTGTCCAAGAGGCAAATTCAAGGACTTCATTCTAAATACCTTCATGGGAACAAGAAAAATCATTCTGATTTCAGAAAGGATTAAAAATTGAACAGGCCTAGGGTTTTCATCAGGAAATGATCTGATTTTAGAACCTCCATTATTTTTTAAGCTACTTTGGGGACTATTTTAGAAACAGCTCAGCTTCTGTGGCATGATCCTTTGAGTAAAGCACTGACTGGAATCTGTTTTTTATCATTGGATCCTCACATAAAATCAGCCCATTGAAGCTCTTTTCACACAATCTTGAGGAGGAATATAAAGCATTTCTTCAGAACAAGAATGGGAGAGAAGGCATGGCTGTCCTGGGTGCTTGTCACCACAGAGCAGCCTGCTGTGCTTGTGAAGTTCGTGCAAGGCCACTGAAGACAGGATACAAAGAATGCAGCCATTTGGCATTCTTCTGTGAGCACAAAAATGGGTGTCTACATAGAATCCAGAAGTGTTAGGCCTGAAAAGGGACCTTAGGGATCACCAATCCAACTCTCCCTCTTTATGAGAAAGCTGAGGTTCAAAGGGGCAGGAGTGACAAGATCCTGACTGGCTGAGAACACTCTGCTTACTTAGAAAGTACGTTCAGACAAAGGCAGGAAAACGTGCATACACTCTCATGTGCACACACTCTCTCTCCCCAGTACTCAGGTATGTTGGCCCTCTCTCCTCTGTAAATTCTCCTGGGGTGATAGCCTCGTCAAGAGAGTGGGGAGCTCTTTTTTTGTTTTGTTTTGTATTTCATTTTATTTTTTCAGCTTTACTGAAGTCTGATTGACAAAAATTGCATGTATTTCAAGTGTACAACATGATGTTTGATATACTTATGCACTGTAAAATGATTATTACAATCAAGCTGATAAACATATCCATCACCTAACATAGTTCTTTTCCTTTGTGGTAAGAATACTAAAGATATACTCTCTTGATAAGTTTCAAGTATATAATACATATCATTAACTATAACCACCATCCTGTATAGTCGGTCTCCAGAACTTACTCATCTAATAACCAAAAGTTTGTATCCTTTGACCAACATCTTCCAGTTTCTTCCATGCCCTAGTAACTGCTCTTCTACTTGCTGTTTCTAGGAGTTGACTTTTTTAGATTCCACATAGAAGTAAGATCATGTAGTATTTGTCTTTCTGTGGTTTGACATATCTCACTTAGCAGAATGTCCTCCAGGTTCAGCCACGTTGTCACAAATGTCATGATTTCCTTGATTAGTCGTGTGTGTGTGTGTGTGTGTGTGTGTGTGTGTGTGTGTGACATTGCCAGCAAGGATGAAATTGGTACAGCCTTTATGGAAAACAGTATAGAGACTCCTCAAAAAATTAAAAATAGAGCTTAAAGAGAAAACCACAGGCCCAAAATGGCATACTTGTGCTAAAGCTCATGATACCAAACCTAGACTTAAAACCTGACCTAACTGTAGTTTCACCCTTCACCACAAATGTAATCTTAATCAGCCAGTCTGGAATTTTCTGGTGAAGCCCCAGTGAGGTAATCAGTCACCCGGGCCCTCTCCATCCCCCTGAAGGAAGAAGAAATAATCTGTATGATAAAATCCTTATCATTTCCTCCCCACCCCCCATAAGATGTTATGGTCTAAAAATGATCTTTGCTTTTCTTTTGCTAATATCTCCCTTGCTTTACCCTTCTTCCTATGAAAACTATTCCCCTTGTATAATCATTCTGAATGCCCTTCTAATTGCTAGATAGGATGCTGCCCCATTCTTGAACTAATTACTTAATAAAACCAATAGCTATTCATATTTACTCAGTTGAATTTTGTTTCTTGATAGAATTATCATATGATCCAGCAAACCCACCTCCAGGTATGTATCTAAGGAAAATAAAACCACTTAAAGAGACATCTGCACTCCCATGTTCACTGCAGTGTTATTCAGAATAGTCCAGATAAGGAGACAACCCAGATGTCCATAAACAGAGGGAGCTCTTTACACGGACCTGGGCCTGTCCTCTGCAAAGTTGCTCCTGAGAAATCCTTCAGAGGAAATTTTCCAGGTTCAATGCGGCAGTCTTGAGGGGCGAGAAACAGCTCATTTATCTTAAGCCCACAGTTGTCGATAATGTGTTGTACGCAAAGAAGGATGTGTAACCTTTTTTTTTTAAATCAGTGTTGTTTGTGGCACAAAGGACCCAGATTTTATTCATTTACAGCTTATACATGCCTCCTTCCAGATGGGCCGTGTGTGTGTGTATTTGTATGGAATCTTCTCTTTACGTACATTCGTACGCACAGAAAATGAGACTCATGTAAAAGTCACTAATTTCAAGCAATCATGGAAGAGTGCTCCAATTTTTATCAGTCATTTGATACTGTTGACTAATCCTGAAGTGAAATGTTCAGTAAAAAATTTTTCACCCTATTCTGAGGTCTCCAAAGCCTTTGAGGTTTAACTGAAAAGGACAAAGTTCTGCCACCTACAAGTTTCCCTGCTGTCTTTGGTTCCCACACATTCTGTTACTCTCATCTCCCAAATCTCCATGCCCTCATTCCCTCCAACCCGGGGTTTTTCAGCCTTGGCACTATGAACACGTTGGGCCAGATCAGTCTTTGTTGGGGGAGGCGGGTGGTGCTGTCCTGTGCATTGTCCAATATTCGGCAGGATTCCTGCCCTCTGCCCACTAGTAGCACTCCCTCTCTCAGTCATGAGAACCAAAATTGTCTCCAGACAGTGCCCCCACTTGAGAAGCACTGCTCCAGCATGAACGTTCTGTGAGAATGAGCTGACTGTGTAATCCATAAAGTCTGCATAACTTTACCCAGTCTCCAGGTGCAGTGCCTGTGCCCCACTTTGCAGAGGTCTGCAGCAATCCCAGACCCTCTAGGTATATCAGGTAACAAATTTGTCAGGTCCTTTCCTGACTGCTGTGTTTTTTTCCAGGAGCATGCTAAGAATTTCTCTGATTGAGATTGCCCTTACTGAGGACAAGAAGAATCTCCATAGAGCTAAGGACTGTCAAAGAAACTGGAGCATTTGTACCCTCCTCAGAGGACCCCCTCACCCCACCTCTTCCACCACTGACAGCACTTCTTAATCAGGCTGAGCCCTGGCTCCCAAGCAGAGCTGAGAGGAAGACTTCTTTTTGCCTAGGAGCCTAGTCTTTCATTCCTAGGGGGCTGCCCTCCTTCCCTGATAGTGGCACAGTTCCCTCCCACAAGACACCAGGAGAACATTTACGAAAAGATAGAGTGTCCCCCACTCCCAATGCCATGGATTGCAAATATGTCACGTACAAGTAAGGGCTATGGATACTGCTTTGTGAAAGCAGTGTCGATTTCAATTCTCCCTACCTAACCCCTTTGGTGACAACAAGATCACAAGCCGGTGCAGCTGGAGAAGAGGGTGTGTGGGAACGGGCAAAGAATGAGGGAACATTTTGCACTTTATTAAAATAAGAGTATCAGCACCTTTTAAAATATATACAAAAACAAAAAAGCAATTTATATATGCGTACTTAGTCTTTTCCTTCTAGATCATTTTCCAACAGTAAAAATGTATCACTTTATAGGGTTTGTGTTTTGTTTTGTTTTGATTTACCTCAATGTTTATGCTCAAATTCATAGGGCTGTTGGTAGGTTAGCAGGTACACAGATGGGAAAATATCAGCATGCAGAATCTTTCTCTTCTGTTCTCTTTAATTTCCTTCTTTAGCTGCTAGAATAGAGGTAAGTGCTTACAAAGAGATTCTAGAAGCCATTCTAGGTGAGCACAGTGAATAAACGGTAGGACAGAGGAACCCCCACTGGTAGGAAGAGGGGAGAAAGCTTTTTTCCACAAGAGCTGAATCTGTTCATATAACTCAGTACTTCTCCTGGGACCAGGGATCCCAGCAGGCTCACAGACCCTGCCCCCGGAGGGGACCTCCTACAGCTGTTTAATGGTATCCTCTCCAAAGGCCGATGGTCTGAACTGGATGAACCCTCCTGATACTGGATTCTGTCACTAGCTCCTTCCCCTGAGTCCAGAATTAGGTCGGCTCTGATGTCAGGAGGGAGGTTAGATTCAGATTACTGAATTGTAAACTACAGTGTGTTTATAGTAAATGGAAATAGCAGTGCTGGAAATCTGAAGTTTTAGCTAATAAACCTAAATAAAAAAAAATGTTAGCCTTTTTGAAGAAGAAATTTTTCTTTCAAAGCAGGTACTCTGAATCCCAGCTCTATGGAGCCATCTACAGATGCCCTTCAGGGGGCTTGTAAACCTCTTGAAATTGAATGCATATGCATTTTCCTGGGCAGGTGCCATATTTGTCATCAGATTCTCCAAGGGATTCAAAATGAAAGGTTAAGAACCACTGTCTCAGAAGCAACCATGAAGGTGCCCTTTTTTGTCTGTGTAGAATTTTGATTGTGTATGTGTGTGTATATTTGGTTTCGAAATGTCTGAGATAGTTTCATTGGTGTTTCTCTATGAGTTGTTTTCCTAGATGGTGAGCCAATTTGGAGTTGAATAATCTCTGGATACTCAATTCTCTACTGCATTTGGTTAGGTTTTGTAGAAAGTTGTTTCATTGAAATTCAATGGTGACTTTCTCTGCAAGATGATGTCAGGATGAGAAAGGAACTTGGAAAGAAAAAAGGAAGGGGAAAGCTAAGTACCCAGCATTCACAATCACTTTTGTACCTGTCTTTAAATATGTGTGAGGTCATTGATTTCCTTGTTGTCAAGATTACTGTCTCCATTCATCTCCCCGAGAATACGTGTGTGCAGAGAGCATGCAGTGAGGACTGAGGGTTACCGAGCTGACTCCAGGCCTAGGAAACAGGGCTTTCCCTCCCACACTGCTGCCCTTGATCACAGCGTTACTGCTTCCTTCACCAAATGCCATGTATTCTAATGGAATCCTGAAATTAGGTCTGGAAGCTAGTTCATCTCTCTTTTATTTATTTATTTATTTATTATTATTTTTTAATTCATTTTTATTGTTAGACTTATTGGGGTGACATCTGTTAGCAAGGATTACATAGGTTTCAGGCATACAGTTCTACAGTGCATTGTCAGCTTGTTGTATAATAAGTTCACCACCTAATGTGACTTCTCTTTCCATCACCTTATATTTAGCTTCCCCCCTCCCTCCTCTCCCACCTCCTCCCCTTTCTCCCCTCCCTGACCCACTCGTCCTCAAATAAACATTAAACTATTGATTGTGTCCATGTTTGTTTGTTTGTTTGTTCATTTCTTTTCTCTTTGTTGCTTTCAGTCTTATATTCCGCATATGAGTGAAGTCATACAGTTCTTGGTTTTTTCTGTCTGGCTTATTTCACTTAGCATGATGATCTCCAGGTCTATCCATGTTGTTGCAAATGGCAATATTCATCTTTTCTTACAGCTGAGTAATATTCCATTGTGTATATGTACCACTGCTTCTTTATCCATCATCTGTCGCAGGGCACTTAGGTTGTTTCCCTGTTTTGGCCACTGTGAACAGCGCTGCAATGAACATTGGGGTACATAGGTCTTTTCGGACAAAGGTTTTCAAGTCTTTTGGGTAGATCCCCAGAAGGGGGATTGCTGGGTCAAATGGTAGCTCCATTCCCAATTTTCTGAGGAACCTCCACACTGCCTTCCACAGTGGTTGTACCA
>PVJL010011792.1:0-40581 GCA_004026885.1 Lyroderma lyra
GCACGCACACACCCACACGCACACACACGCGCACGCACACGCACGCACCCACACGCACGCGCACACACGCACGCACACGCACACGCACGCACGCATCACCAAAAACCCACTTGCTGGTAAAGTGTACTAAGGAAATGTCTGAAACAAGTCTACCCGTGGTTGAATAAATTGTTGGACTTTGCAGATTTCTAAGCGACGGGGGCAGTAAATTTCCCAGGACACACACTCTGGGCTTTTCCCAGCAACCTTTGAGTAGTTGCCCATTATAAGTGCTGCTGCTGCTAGCTCGCCCGTAGGGAATCGCAGATGTGCCCCGCAGATGGCAATATAACACACAGGGAATGCAAAGGTAGCTCCAAAGCCTGGGCTCATTCAGAGTCACAATATGGTCCTAATAAACGATTGACTCAGAATATTTTATTTCAACCTATAGGTCTGCCTGTGGTTTATAGCATTCATTATCAATCTTTAAAACTATAAGAAACAGATTCTTCTCTTCCTCTTTTTTTTTAACATTTAGAATATGGTATTTTATTTTCATTATATTAGAAATAATAGGTATACATCAGTGATGTCTGTATGTTATGTATAATATACCTGTCATAGATTAGCGCATATGAACATATGGGTATATATATATATATAAAGTCAGTGTTTTGAATATGATTCAAAATTGCTATGTCTGTTTTATATCAACTGCATTTTATGTTTTCTTTTTACCTTTTGACCAGAGTAGATCATTCTCCTCTTTCTTAAACCTACAACTTTGGTCTTTTCGGTGGAATGTAGCTGACAAATAAGCAAACTTAAGTGATATGTCTCTTTCACTGGGAGATAGGTATGTATGTATATGGGAAAATTATAGTTAATGACATTACTATCAGATGATAGAGTTTGTGCCTTTTATAAGCTAATTCAGTGTATTTCTAGAGCTGTGATATAATTAGGCACATAGCTAAATACATTCAGCAGCACATCTCCTCTTATTGGGAGTCCATGTTTTCCTGTAAGTTAGGTACGTGGTCAGACAATTTCGCAAATTCATCCTAGAAAAAGTGCTATTAATACATGCCTCACTGGGGAAATGAGCACGGTCACCTTCGAAGGACGCCCCTTGGAAAGCTGTGCACCGACACCAGCCCCTAGTCCACCCTTCAAAGCAGCTTGGAAACTCTTTTCCTGGAATGGCCATCAGAGCTGTCATTGGAACTGGTCAAGGTCATGACACCTTCCTGAGTTGTTTGCACAGTGCTGCCAACGTAAGTGCACAGTGGCAAGTTTGTGAACTTAATTGTCAGGTTTTGGGCATGACGATGACAATTCTGATGGCCATTCGAAAATTGCTTTGAAGGGTGGACTAGATGTTGGTGTTGGTGCATAACTTCCCAACGGGAGTCCTTCGAAGGCAAACTTAGTGATGTTCAGCAAAGAGGGATGTAGCACTTTCTCTAGGATGAGTTCACGAAATTAATTGTGCAACCTCGTACACAGACTTGGGGGTTAGACTGTCAGAATTTGAATCCTGGCTCTGCCCATTACAAGCTTGGCGACTGGGATAAGTTACTTAATTGTACCTCAGTTTCTCCATATGTAAAATGTGGATTATTGTTATAGTTTGAGGAGATTACTGTATTTTGCTGTGTGTAATGCACTCTTATGTATAATGTACACCCACGTTTGGGGCCCAAACTTTCAGGGAAAAAAACTTTCATTTTAATGTTTTAGTTCAAATTTTTATTTATGTAGTGCTTTTTGTACAAAGGAATTTTAGCATTTATCCTTTTAATTTATTATGGTACAAGAAACTTTATGTAACAAATACAACTCAAGAACAGATACAAGGTATAAGAAATTGTATGCATAAAATTTTTTTAATATTAAAACCCAGTTATCCTATTCCAAGGTATTATTTTGCATATGGATATTGTTATTGATTTCTGGAATTACGCTTTTAACTCATAAGCATAAATAAAAGAATTAAAAACATTTATACAGAGGGTGCCAAAAATGTATACACATTTTAAGGAAGGAAAAACCTGTATTAAAATTGTAATGCTCAGTATATACTGATAACAAAAGATGAATACAGGTCACATGTGACTTCTCCAGTTGCAAGAGGTGCTCAAAGTGGTGACCATCAGTGTCCAGACACTTCTGATGACGGTGAACTACTGCTTGAGCAGCGCTGACCCAAGTGTCCACTTGGGTCACTGCACATGCCATTTCAATTTCTTCCTGAAGTACCACCAGTGTAGCTGGTTTTGTAGGGTACACCACGTCCTTTAAGGTCCCCCACAGGTAGCAGTCAAGGGGTGTTATGTTAGGAAAACATGGGGCAAACTCAAACAATGTTCTCTAATTTCAAATACCACTTCAAAATGGTCTTGTGTTCTTCGTACAACAACCGTGCGGCCACCATTTTCTGTGACTGTCCTGCCTATCACATGGTGACACTAGCATTCATTTGATTAACTCCATCTTCTGAGCAAGCATCATACCACACATTGCTACTGTAATTCAATTCAACCTCGAAAAGTAACACGTAGATAACATCTCTTAAAATGTGTATACATTTTTGGGGCACCCTGGTATAGATAAAGGAATTACTACTGCCCATGTAAAATGTGCATCCTTATTTTTCCCTCACAAATTTGGGAAAGAAGTGCACATTGTACATGGCAAATTACAATATATGAGTTTATATATCTTGGCCTGGTAAAAATATGCTATAAAATAAGTGTTTATTCTTAATAGCATCATTATTCATGGAAAGAAAAGTTTTATATTTTATTTAATTATAGAATATTAGGTTCAAAGACAGTTTCATTTTTCATTGTAAAAGCTCTCAAGGAATAAAAAGAGATTTAGTTTGGACTGGTTAGAATGCAAAGGGTTTTAAACAACACTGTTTATTATTAATACTTTCAGTGAGGATAGCGCCCCCTGGCGGAAATGTCTCAGTCTGCCCCCCAACTCCCCCCCGCCCCGACCCCCCACTTCCTGAAATGGGGCTTGTGAGTCAGACCGAATTCTAATTGGGAGGCAAGGACCTATGCTGGATGAGTGGCTGTAACAGAGCCTGCTTTTGTCAGGGGGCCTCCATGCCCAGTGCAAAGGCACCCCTCTGGAGGGTGGCCCGTCGGTTGTGCGCCTACACTCACTGACTTTTCACCTGCCTCCCTGAAGTGGCCTGGACTCCGCAGGGGAAAGAAAACGTTAACAAAATCTACTTTATTTCAAATAACCATTTCCAGCTTGGTCCAGGTTTTCACTGCAGTTTTTGTTGCCGTTGTATTTGCCAAATGGTGTTCGTTGGGTTTTATCCAGTTGGATGCTGTTGAGCAGATTCGGGGGACCTTGGAGCCCCAAAAGAGAGGAAGACCTCCAGGGTGTTCGATCCTGACGGGGCGTGATTACCTGCGGTGGACACTGGTCACTTGCAGGGCTGACAATTTGGAATCCTCACTTTGTGGGATAGGGTCAAGAGGGAAATGACTATACACGTGGAAGTTGAATTTTTTTTTTCCATCCCACAAACTGGACAGGATCTCCTATCTTTTAAGTGGCTTGTTGGTATAATTCCTATTAATAACCACTAATTTTTTTAAGGCGTTAAAAAAATGAAACAAAAATACATGCAGAGACTCTCTGCAGGCCCCCTTGTGACACACAGAACAGGGAGCCTGCTGAAGAAATCAGTTAGCGTGTGTGTTAGGGTCGGGGTGCGGGGGGCAGGGCAGGGGACCATTGCGTTCAGTGGTTAATGGAAGAACTTGAAGTCAGAAGTGACCTCCTGATGGGTTAGACATTCCTCCTGGCGTTAGTTATTTAACTGCCCTGAGTCGCATTTTCCTTATTTGTAATGAGAAGAGTTGAGTATTTGGGTTGTTCGTGCCTTGATGTAGAGAAAGCCCCCAGAGAGATGCATTGTTTTAACTCATTGTCAGCTGGTCACCTGGTTTCCTCCCACTTTTCTGGCCCCTAAAGGAAGAGCCTGTGTGTGCACCTCCCTCGGGAACCACCCAGCCACTGTTGCTACAACTTTTGTTCCTGCAACTTTTGTTCCTCCCGAGTTTTCTCTTTCTTGTTTGGGACGTCAACAAGGTTGAGGAGACAGAGAGGGGCATGCTGGTGACCTGCCTCCTTCACTCTCACAGCATTCACTGTCACACCATTCACAGGGAGTTTGTGAGAAGCAGGCACACTGAAGTCATGAGGCCACTTTGTGCATATCCCTGTATTTTAAAATATTTCCCCAAGAAACAGTGACATGCAATATTGCCTTTTTGGAGATAACCTTGGCGATCCTACACCATGGTGTGTGTACTATGCTCCTGTCACATGGTAACGACCTCTTTGCTGGCATGAGGCCCTGACTTGGGGTGCCAGTACCCTCCCCCCAGACAGGACAGGAAAAATAAAGACCATCTAACAGCTTCACCAGTCCCAGCCAGCGTAGAAACCTTTGGCACAGTGCAGCCTGAGTGTATTTTGAAAGCTATAGGAATTTTCAAAATATCACACACACACGCACTTCTCCTGCTTTGAAGATGTGCCATCCACCAGGGCAAAGTCTAAGCCCCCCAGGTCTGCCTTGATCTGTACTTCAAATTACAAACATATGTGTGGGTTTTAGTTTTGCTGCCTTTTTTTTTTCTCTTTTGCAGGGCATGCTTTTCAAGACAAGATGGAAAATCTTGTCTGTGCTCATTTGCTGGGTTGGCTCATGCTTTTCTCCAGGAAGTGTACACAGTCGCTTAAAATCATTTTATCAAAAGCCAGTGAAACAGCTGAAGGGGACCTAGCATTGCTGAGAGGCCATAGACGGTTTCCTGAAAGTTGGTCCAATGTCAGGTTTATACGTAGGACACCTTATTTTTTTCTTTTTACAGTGGTTTTTTTTGTTTTGTTTTGTTTTGTTTTTCAAATCGAATTTATGTGGTGCATTCTCGCTTCTCTTTCTGAGATCCCTATGATGTGAACGTTGGGGTGTTTGATGTTGTCCCAGAGGCCCCTTAAACTGTGCTCCTGTTTTTGGATTCTTTCTTTTCTTTGCTCTTCTGATTGGGTGTTTTCTGCTACCTTGTCTTCTAAATTACTGATTTGATTTTCTGCTTCATCTCATCTACTGTTCATTCCCTCCAATTGTATTTTCCATTTCAGTTATTATAATCTTTATTTCTGACTCATTCTTTTTAATGTTGCCTATCTCTTCATTGACATTCGCCCTGAGATCACTGAGCATTTTTATAACCAGTGTTTTGAACTTTGCATCTTGTAGATTGCTTGTCTCCATTTTGTTTAGTTCTTTTTCTGGAGCATTGTTCTTTTCTTTCATTTGGGACATACTTCTTTGTCTCCTTATTTTGGTTGCTTCCCTGTGTTTGTTTCTATGTATCATGTAAGGCTGCTATGCCTCCAGTCTTAGTAGAGTTGCCATCTGTGTTCTCTGGGGCTCAGTGGGGCCGTCTGCCTAGTCACGTGAGCCGGGTGCTTCAGGTGTGTCCTGTGTATGGGTGGTGTGTGCCCTCCTATGTAGTTGAGCCTTGGTTGCTATAAGCATGTCAGTTATGATGTGTCTTCGTGTGCATCTCTTTGGCTGTGAGGACTGGCCGTGAGCTGTTGTGCTGGGACTGACCCTATAGAGCAGGATTCGCTCTACCAGGGCTTGGTGCTTGCCCGGTGTTTTGGGTGCGTGATCCTTGGAAGAGGCCGGGTGTCACTAGCATTGGACTTAGGGCTGCTCAGCCAGAGGTACAAGACACTCCGAAGACAGATGCTGCTTGTTTGGGCTTTGGGAACCTTTGAGAGGTTTTAGGAAAGTCTGCAGCATCAGCTCGGACAGGCTGTTTGTATGGAAAAGACACTGGAAGTGGTTTGGGTGTGCCCGAAAGTTGGGTGAGGTGGATTCTCAGAATCACCAGGGCAGACAACTGTGTTAGTCAAGTTGATGGAGACTCAGATATGGAGGCCTGCAGGGAAGGGGGAAGGCTCAACAAAGAAATTCTATCAGAGAGAAAGCTGCCCATTCAACCTTGCCCTGAAGCCAGACAATTCAGGCCCCCTCGCACGTCCCTGGTACCTTTCAAGCTGCTGGAGCTCAGGATGAGTGAGCTCAGGGTGTGTAAGTCCCTGCACGGGCCCTTTAAGCGCAGCGCCTGGGACTCCAGCTGCCCTCGTCTCACTCCCCCACGGTCTCCGCTGGTGTTCACAGCCAGGAGTTATGGGGACATCTCTCCCCGGCACTGGAACTGGGGAGCCTGGTGTGGGGCTGGAACCCCTGTTCCTCCAGGGGGGACCTCTGCAGATGACATATCCCTCCCGATGTTTAATGGCCACCTGCAAGGGTGGGACCAGCCCGTTTTGCCTCTTTCCCCCTACCCATCTCGAGGTGGCTTCTTCTGTGTGTCCTTAGTTGTAGGGCTTCGGTTCCACTAGACTCAGGAGCTCCTCAGTGACGGTGGCTCTGTAGTTCAGTTGTAATTTTCATGTGGTCGTGAGAGGAGGTGAGCACGGCGTTTACCTGCTCCACCGTACGACTTTTGGATTGGGGCTGATTCCCTTTATTATTTCTGTAATATGGTTGTATTGCTTTTCTAATAGCTAAAAAAAGGAGAAAGAACCAGTTGGAACCTTCAGGTTTTTATGGTGGGAATGGAGGATGTGGTATGAGGAAGATGGCTGTGGCCATGACGTCCAGTACAGACAGGGGCAGGAATGGCGAGCTGCTGCCGCTGACCGAGCCTGCCTGTGGCAGAGCTCAGTGTTTCCCCAGGTGGGGGTCCAGGTCTAACATCAGCCAGCCGTGCATCTCCAGAGTCCAGTGGTCTGATCAGTCCCCAGAGGGAGTCGTGGGCTGCTGCTAAGAGGACTGCTGCCTGGACTCCAGCCCTGGGAAATCCTGTTTCAGAGGAGGCAGGTGGGGTCAGGGCATGGGTGCTGTGTTCATGCACCCGGGTGACTTCGGTCATCAGCCTGGCGTAAGGAACCACAATAGAACCGTGTTTTATGTGACCGAGGAATGCCATCACGATCAATGGCAGAAACCCTCTCCGATGTTCCTGTCGTTAGCCTGAGTTACTTGAGAAGAACTCCAAGGACGCTCACCAACTTTTCCACTGGGTTCTTAGCCCAGAAAATAAGCATCGATTGTGGCCTCGGTATCAGTCACTTTGGCACTTGTATTCAGGAACACTGAAGCCACTTTGCAGAAAGGTTTGGCCCCTGTCATTCCAAGGAAACTTGAAAAACCAGAGGACGCGTTGGCGGATTAGGACCCAGATTCTTGAACTCTGTTGTCGAAATTCACAGGGTGAGTGTGTAAGCCCGCCGTGAACTCTGCTTGCTGAGATTTGGCCAGAGTCAGGCCTCTGAAGGCCTGCACCCCTGAACAATTCCAGAGGGGCACCCCATCCCCTGTGGAAGAGCAGAGCCTCTTAGGGAGGAGGCAAGGCCAGGTCGGGTTTTTCCTTAGCTCCTTCTTTGTGTGACCACATCCGTTCTTTCATTTATTTTTAATGGTGTCTTATCTCTTCACCAAGCTGTGGGCCTGTGTTGAAAGTTGGCAAATAATTTAGACAGTGTCAGTGCTGCCCGCTGGCCGACTTCCAGTCGTTTGCCCTCGGGAACTGCCTTGGCTATGGAACATTTCGCCGAACGCTTGAGTCAGAGGCATTCTGGGGTGGCTTGTCATTGGGCCACTTGTTCCAAATTGATAAGCTCCGAGTGACATTTGGACACTGTCCTTTGGTCTCCTCTTTGAGGCCCTTGGTGACGCTGTCCCCTCCTGCATGGCACCATCACCTCCCCCCACCCCGTATCAGCTGGAAGGTGGATGTCTTCTTCCTCTCTGGGAGTCTCAGCTCGTTCCCTGGGTGTTTCGCAGCTGCTGGTGGTCGGGGACAGCTGTTCGCCACGCTTGACTCTTGAGTCATTCTCTGTGGTGGAGTCAGCGAAATCATCCCCTGAACGAAGCCAGGGAAACAGAAGCCTTCAGAGCCTTTTCTTACCGAGTGCCAAAGAGGGGACGATCACCCCTTCTCCTTGGTTTTAGAAAAATAAAACAATGAAAAAAAAAAAAAGGAAAATATAAGATCCTAAATGTATTTGAGGCAGCAAGATTCAAGAATGTTCTCTCCCCACCTCCCCCCATATTATACGATTACTGTTTGGTCATGGTAGAAAATGCTGATCGAAAAAATGAGAAAATAGAAAACGCTCATCTGACCATTCAAAATTACACTCACATTTTCTCATATATATATATATATATATTTTTTTTTTTTTTTTTTTTTCAACACTAACATAAATAGAACACATTGGAAAAATTTTGTGTGTTCTTTGGTAGTTTTTTTTTTCCCTCTTTTTTCTTTTCACAGACTGTATCATGAGCATCTTTCCATTTCAACAAAATATTTTTCCACAGTATTTTTTTAGTTGCTGTTTTTATTGGAAAAGAAGCACACACGTGGCAAAAAATTCAAAGGGTTCCCCAGAGTGAGTATTCATGAGAAATATATCTCCTTCACACCAGAACCCCCCCAAGCCCTTCTTTTTACCTGCTGCTAGCTTCCTGAATATTCTAGAAACACTCCACATGCATACTGTGCTCGCATGTATATGTCTTTTTAGAACTTGACATACCTGAGAGAGCTTTCTTCATTAGGACTCAACAGATGTATTAATAATTCTTTGTCAGCAATATGTAGTGTCCCCTCTTTGGATGAACCATAATTTCTTTAACTAGCCCCTTATGTACACTCTTTTCTGGTACTTAGATTCTTCTCTGATTGCTATTACTATTATTTTTTTTTAGGGGGGGGGTGTTCCCTGGCTGGGAATCGAACCCAGGCCGCAGCGTTGAGAGTGCTGAAGCCTAGCCACTGCACCATCAGGGAACCCTGATGGCTGTTATTAAACAGTGCGACAGTGTGCATCCCTGGACCTAAACCCTTGTGGAATTCCCGGGTCAAAGATTCTGTGCATTTGAATTTATAATAGATGCTCCATTTCCCTCCAAAACGGTGACATCGGTTTGTATCTCTACAAAGTGCTTCTTCTCCCCTACTCCGGCCAATAATGTCCGTTACTAGAAGTTTTAGTCTTTGTAGTTCTGACAGCTACAAGCTAGATTCTTGGAGGCTTTTGAAGTTATAAATGGACTTGGGCAAATTTCTGTCCATAAACCACGTTAATGGTGATAACAGTATTCCACGGTGTGGCTCTACTCTAATTTATTTTCCCAGTTCTTCTAGTGAGAGGCATACAGGCTGATTCTGTTATTCTCTTCTTCTGTTCTTCTGTTATTCTAATATTCTGTTGTTACAACTGATGCTGCAGTAGGATTCTTGTGCATCCATTTCAGTGCCTTCCTTCAATTCCCTCCTGTTCTTCGGAATCTTTATGAGTGAAGTAGAAGAATTTCTTTAAAAAATATGATTTTGACATGATTTGCTTCTATGAAACTAATTGTGTCTGCAGACCTCCTGTGTGTGTGCTGGGGAGACGGATGTGCTCGGCATCCTACTTTTTTACTTTACAAAAAAGGGAATCATTGTTTCCCCCCCAAAAGTGTTTTCTTAGCCGGGGACCTCGTGTTGTCAGCTCTCATGGCCACACGTCTCTGACTGAGCCGTAACGGAAGTTCCCTTTGGGGTTATTTGCTTCCCAGCACTCGGCGTCGGGCGTTTCAGTCTGTGTTGGTTTTTGTCCGTTCCCTTCCCAGTGTTGTATTTCTCAGATACCCGTGACGAGGGACTTGTGCGTCTTCGTGCTCGCCAAGGCTGGGAAAACCAGCCCGTGAAGCAGAACACTTCTTAACGTGGCCGACTTGGTCCCGGCTCATGGGACGTGCATTGAGCACCTTCTCTTTCCGTGCTCGTCACCCACCCAGAGTGGAGGTGGCACGGCTCCCCACGTGGCATCTGATCACCGCGTCCTAACCCAGCGAAGGTCTCGGGGGGGCGTCTGCCCCGGGGAGCGTTCTGGACTCGGGGCCTCCGGTGTTTCCATTGCTGCTGCCCGGGGCAATGCAGACAGGGGACACGCCTCTGAGACCCCACTTCTCCGGTCTACAACTGTCCCATTTGCTTGTCTCATCCCCCGTGTCTCTACTCCAGTTTTAAGGACGGAACTCCACTCCCCTGCTATCTGAGGGGACCCCGGGGTCCAGACCGTTAAAGTAGGGTAGCTTTGGCCCGGGACGTGCGTCCATTGCGAACTGCCTGTCCGGCTGCGGCTCTGCCCTCCCTGGCTTGTCCGTTTCTTCCCTCCATCAAGAACGCCAACGTGGAGAACAGCTTCTTCGGCCGTGACCCCGGGAAGGGACGGCCCCTTGGGCCGGGGCCTCCGGCTGCGAACGCTCTCGGGGCCCAGCCTTCCCCCAAGGAAACTCGGGGCTCTTAGGTCGTTGTGTTTCTTCCGAAAGACCTGCCCGGCCCGCCTGCTTAGAGCAGCACTTTGCGCTGTCTTGCCAGGCTGGCTATTTCCGAAAATGAGACTTTTTCCCCCTTTTCAAAAAAAAATTCAGCTGTCCTCGACATAGAGCAGTACATTAGTTTCAGGTGTACCACGTAGTGATTCGATATGCGCGATGGCTGTCCGGAAAAAATCCAGCCGCCAGGGCGTCCATTTTTCATGTTACATGGCTGGATACTTTCCGGACAGCCCTTGTGTCTAGACTCTCCGTAAACCGGAACTCAAGCAACCGGCACTCTCGAGAAACTGGCCAAAACCCCCCCAAAATCGGAGCACTAAGCACTGCGTTCGCCCGGCATGTGCGCCGGCTCACTGGGAGGCTCCCGTGTGCGCATGTAGTGCGAAACGACCCTCTCAGTAAATCAAGGGGACACCCGTGCCACAGACTTACAAAGTTTACTTTGTGGTGAGAACTTTCAGCGTCTACTCCCTCAGCAACTTTGAGACACAGGTAACCCCGTACACATGGTCGTCGGGGTCCTTAAAATGCCGTGTTACATGAATCCGTGTTCTGCGGAACAAAGAACTAGTACCAAAAAGGGGGTTAGGTCCCCAAAATAAAAAAAAAACATACTATTATAGTCTTATAAGAGAAATATCTTTATTAAAGCAACTGTCACCCGAAGTATAACATATTAATAAATATCTTTTGCTCTTAACAGCTCTCACCACGCTCCGTGTTGTTCGAGGATTTCTCTAATTCTCTGACCGTGGTGGAGTGAAGCCGTATGGTACGAGGGTTTGCCCAGTTCTCAAACGTGTTAGAGCGGAGCCGTGTTACAGAGGTGTCGTTAGACGGGGGCCACCTGCATGCACTCCAGTATTATTAACGACAGTCACCACGCTGTACATGACATCCCCGGGGCTTGTGTATTTTATGGGATTTTGGACCCTTTGGCCGTCTTCACCCAGAATTGAGTCTACCTTAGCAGTTGGGGTTGGGGGCTGGGGGTGGGGAGCCCGGCAGGAACAGCAAGGAAAAGGCATCCTGTGGAAGGTTACAGCCAGGCTCCTCTCCCTTCCAAAGCCCAGTCACTTCTCGGAGCCATTGTTCGGTAGGGGTTTCCTCAGAGACAGAGAACGCCGCAGGACAATGGCCCACGTACAGCGCCGTTCCTCCGGACCCTGCCAGACTGAGAACTTTCAGTCTCCAGGGACGTTAGGGTGTGTAGAGGGAAGTTTTTTCTTTGTTGTTGGGTTTTTATGTCCCTTTTTATTTTGAAATAATCTTAAACTTAGAGAAGAGTTTCAAGTTTAGCACAGGGAACACCCATATCCACTTTGCCCAGATTTGCCTTTGTTCATTGTTTATGATTTGCCACATTTGCTTATCTCATCTTCTATGTGTTTCTATCTATAAATAAACACATATATATTTAATTTTTTTAACGCTTGGAGACTTGGTTGGAGCCATCCTGCCCTTTTAACCTAAATACTTCAGACTGTGTTTTCTGAAAGGACATATTCTTACAGAAGCACGGAGTAGATATCATCGGAAAGTTCGACGTGGGTATGGCACTCTCGTCTAATGCACAGTCCAGATTTGAAAGTCTGCTTATCACCATAATGTTCTTTTTGGCTCTTTTGGGTTCTGGTCCAGGATCTCTTGAGGATCACGCATTACATTTAGCTGTCCCATCTCCTGAATATTTATCTGGAGCAATTTCTCAGCCTTTGTGTTTCTAGAACTTGACATTTTTTAAAAATTAAGTTCATCGGGGTGACATTGGTTAGTCAGATTACATCGTTACAGGTGTACAATTCTACAGCGCATCGTCTGTGTGTTGCATCGTGTGCTCACCACCCAGGGTCAGTTCTTCTTCCATCATCATCTATTTGACTCCCTTTTCCTCCTCTCCCAACCCCTCCCTCCTTACTCTCTGGAAACCACTAAACTATTGTCTGTGTCCATGAGTTTTTATTTGTTACTTTGTTGCTTTCAGTTTTTTATCCCACATATGAGTGAAGTCTTATGGTTCTTGACATTTTCTATCGGACTTATTTCACTTAGCTTGATGATCTCAAGGTCCATCCGTGTTGTCTCAAGTGGCAGTACTTCATCTTTTCTTACGGCTGAGTGATAGATAATCCATTGTGTAGATGTACCCCAGCTTCTTTATCTGGTCATCTATCGAAGGACACTTTGCTTGTGGAACTTGACATTTTTGAAGAGTACACTCGTAGGCCAGCTATTTTGTGGATTGTTTTTAAATTTGGACTTGTTTGGTGTTTCCTTGTGATCTAGATTTGGGTTATATATACATTTTTTACAGGAATACTACGGAAGTGATGTTGTGTTCTGCTCAGTGCATCCTACCAGGGGGCACACGACGTCCTTTTGTCCCAGTCTGGGTGACGTCGACTTTGATCATTTGGTTAATAAGGTAGTGTCTATAGAAAGTAGTTGGGAGTCGGGGAAAGTTTGCCTGGGTCACCTGGCTCCTCTACGGAGTATGTTTTGTAATGTGATAGAAGGAAAAACTTTTTGGTACCCCCTCCGTAAGGTGGGTCTTCAGGTCATTTAAACCCTTCTTGGGATGACAGTCAAATGCCATGTCCAGCATGCTTAGTTAAGCTTCACAGGACAGTATTTAATTGACAAATTATAGATCTGTGTAGCTATATACACGGAGATCGAGTTTTCAAATGAAACTGTGATGCTTCCATCCATGTATTCCCCACTCTTGCTTCTTACAAAATACAGAATTCAAAAGAATACGCATAAACCAGTGAGCTAAGTTGGGTCAAGGGAGACTTGACCCCAAGCCCTGGAGAAAAACGTATACGACACGTGCCCTGTGTCGTTGCTAGAGGTGCCTGCCGATTTGACTTTCAGACTTGGGGTGAACTCTTGCGTAGAGGGTGGGGATATGTTCGATCACAGGAGTCAAAGTGTTTGTGAGTAAAAGCCTCGTCTGGTGACGAGGAAAACCTGTTTTGTTTTGTTTTTTTTTCTCCTTAAGAGAGAGTTCTTCCTCTGTTTTCCCATAAATGTTCAACACACTGCAGTCTAGGGGACAAGCCTCAAAAAAGTCTCCCAACAGTGAACACCAACCATTTTAAAGAGAAGTTTTTTGTCACCTCCCTGAACCCTGGGTGATTCACCAGCCATGAATCGATGAAGGATAGTGTGAGGGGAAACCACAGATCCAGTGTGACACAAGGAGAAGAGTACCCAAGGTTGTAGCTTGGTTGTTGCTGGGTGCTGTGCTGTGTTTTGTTTCTGTTTTTTAAGAATAGAACCCCCTTAGCACAGCCTCCCAGACAACATCTAGAGCGATAGGTTATTGTTTTGCTTTGCTTGGGGCCAGAAACTCCTTTTAAGTGTTTTCAGAGCAGAGCTGGATTGGTTTCTACCTCCCTGACCCCCACCTCAAAGCTTATGTCTTTCTTCCTGAAAGGGGACCCTGAACCCCACCTCATTGGCTGACGGGACAGCAGCGCACAGACGCTGGTCCCGAGGGGTCTACCCTCCGCCCGATTTCTCTGTCTCTGGATTGCTTCAGGGTTGTTTACTTGACCGTAGTGACTGAGCTGCCGTGGCAGTTTCCTGTGTAGTCCGAGCAGTGAGCCAATGGGAGATGGCTGTTGCTGTGGAATCAAGGCCAAGGGCAGTGCTCGCCGTCCCTGCGAGGCCCCACGGCCCCGGGCCCTTGCCCTCTGCCCCTCCTCAGCCGTGTGGGCTGCCCTGTTTGCACAAGTACTCCACGCCCACAGGTCGGGAGCGTTCCCACCTCAGGACCTTTGCACGTACTGTCCCTGAGCCTCGGATCGTGCCCACCCTGCTTTCTGTCCTTGGTCTACGTTTTTTAGGTCACGTATTACCTCCTCAGAGGAGCCCTCCTTAACTCCAGTGCCTGAAATAGCTCCACAGTTGTTTGTGCAAAGCCCTTAGCCTCTAGAATTATGTTCTGTACAGTGGACTCTCCATTAACCAGAACTCAAGCAACCAGCACTCTCAAGCAACCGGCAACATGTTTTCTTTTTTGCCAGTTCCTTGAGTTCCATTTAACAGACAGTCTGCTTACATTCATCCAAAGTCACCAATGCCCGTGGGTGCCGGGTAACTGAGCGTCCACTGTATTTGCTCTTGTCTGCCTCCCCCCTCCCCCACTACGATGTCACAGTGGCCCATGTCCTTTCCATCTTGTTCGTTAGCATCTCTCGTGGCTCAGCAGACATTTAGTGAGCAAATACTTCAATGAACTGCAGAAAGAACACTGAAAAGAAGAAAATCACCTGTAGTCCTACCATCCAAACACCACCACTGTTAGCATTTTGATACTTTCTCATCTCAAAGATAGTTAACCTGTGGGGGTCACTAGGCATCCTCTTAGACCTAAGGGTCCAGTCCTCAAAATGCACAAACTCCTAAAATTTGGCACATATGTTGACTAGATTGCCCAATCCTGCTACCCCTGTTTAAATTCCTATTTTGTTTTTTAATCTTCTTTCCTGAGTAGTCCCGGCTTGATGCAAAGCACTCACATCACGTTAGTCTCTTGGCTTCCCTGGACTGCTGAAAAATAGCTCCACTTCCACTTGCATTTCTGTGATTTCTTGTGAAGCTGATCGTTTTTCCACGTTTGATTACTAATTCCACGTCTTCTTTCACAAATCATGCAAGTCCTTTGACTGTCTCTCGGGTGTCTGCTGTCTGAGCTCTTTAGAGAATAAAGATGTTTACTAAAAGGGCATGTTCTGGAGAGAACACAGACGAAACGCGAGCGGCCCACCCCGGCCAACGTGGCTCCCCTTCGTGTGGAAAACAGCTGTAGACACTTTGTTTTCTGCTCTTCAGCTTCGGTTGCCACACTTTGCACCTGGAGTCGTTTTAAGACCGTTCACGAAAGCTCACCAGTAAAACAAAGCTGCAGTAAACTCTCTCCTGACTCATGAAAATAAACGCGTGAATCAGAGTTTCCACTTCCTTCTGGAGTCAAAGTATACCTATTGTCTGGAGATAACAGGGCAGTGCTGGTTTGGCTGCCCTGGCCAGGGCGTGAAGTTCAAAGGCACCAAGATAACTTGATGAGTGCAGCACAGTAAAGCACCCAATTTCCTTCCCCCGCCCCCCAAGTTAGGTCACCGTTTGCCTAAATTCACTCACTTTATTGATGTGTTTCCTGCCACAGGCCAGTTCTGACAAACTGGAGATTTCCCAGAAATCAGATGGAACCGAGTAGCACATTCTGGTACTATTTGAGGTGAAAGAAATAGGATTTCTTTAGAGAATGGATGCAGGGAATAGCCACACTCCGGAAAGATGGACTTTTCCCCCTAGCTTGTTCTCCATACATTATAATGACGACACCCGCTGTCTGAATCCTCTCCATGCCAACAAAGCATTTGAGGTACTGCGTTTGCTGGGAAAGCGTCACACCTCGTGTGACAGGGATTCCAGTTTCACACCTACGAGAGCAGATTTGCGCCCTGGACTTGCCGACCAGACGGCTGGTTTGGGCGGGCCGGCAGCCTAGCCCGGAGGAAAATGACTCTCCGGCCCTGGACGTGCGGGCTTTCCCGTGCAGGAACCAGCTGCAGCTCGGGCGGCACGTCTAAACCCAGCGAGCTGGGGGCCCCTGTCAGGTCTGCAGGGGGCACCTTAGAAATGGTTTTAAGGCGCGACATGGTGCGGCCCGACGCCCACGCCTCCCAGGCCTCTGGGCCTCCCCCCCGAGCCGCCGAGACCTGGAAGAAAGGGCCCAGGGTGCAGCTGGGGAGTGCAGCTTTCTGGTTTAATACGTTACAGATTTTTGGAACTGAACGCGCCCTGCAGTGAAAACCATCCCTCTCTCTCTTTTTTCCCTTCTTTCTTTCTTTTTTTTTTTTTTTTTTTTTGCTGACCTTGTTGGACGGCTCATACTGTTTCTGGGAAATACGAGAAACAAGCGGCTCATTGTTGGCAGCGGCCGAGAGAGATGCAGGGAGGACGGGAGGCGCGCCTGCCGCCCCTTCCCCCGCCCCTGCGCCGTGACTGAGTGGGGGCCGGGCGCTGGCGGGGCTTTGCGCCCCACCTCCATGCACACGTGTGTCGCATCGGACGGGGGCCGCGTGGCCCCTGACGTCGGCCCGTGCACACGCGTGGAACCGTGTCTGGCCCGTGCACAGCGAGGGCCGGGCCTGCGGTGGCCCCCGATGCTCGTGGGGTCCTCGGCGTGGCTGTGTCCGCGCGTCTGTCAGGCGCCACCTGCACCTGCACGTTTGGGCTTATTCCATTTGACGTTCTGAAGACCACCGTGGCCTGAAGGGTCTGGGACTGCCCGGCGCCAGCGCCTGCTTCCTGAGTTATGAAGTGTCACTCTCCGAAGCTACCTGATTTATGTCCTTTTTTGAAGGCCTGAAGAAGAATGCTCTTGTCGCGACCCTATTCTGTAAACCCAGAGCGCCAGTAGCGGACCATCGTAACACGTGACTCATGTTGGTGTCATCATTTTATGTAGGCACATTGATTACTAGGCTGACCCGATGTCCCATTTGTAACAGGACAGAAAATAGCGCTCCTGTCCCGTTTCAAACAGCTAAATTCCAGGGGCCAGCAGGCTGACCCGACGTGCCGTGTGAAACCGGACAGGACCATTGCTTTCTGGAGGGTCTGGTCAGCCTGGGGGTCCTCCATGTCTACAGCGAGTGAGTCAGCCTAAATCATTGGTTTTCCGTCGTCTCCCGAGATCCCCTGACAGGGTTTGCGGGCATTGTGAGCAAAAGCAAAGCTTAGGGAGTATCCAGTCGGTTCGATAGATTTTTTTAAAAAGGTGATTCCTGTCGGACAGAAGCACTGAGAAATGCCTGGAGGGAAAGCAGCACGAAAGCGAGACCCAGAGAATGGAGAGACGGCAGTCCAAGGCGCCGTTTAGGGGCTCATTGCCCACCAGCGCGAATGCACCCCTAGGCCCACTTCGCATGACCCCTGCCCACGAAGGTCGCCTCTGCCTCGTGCCGTGTATCGGGCTCCGGAGGCTGGTTTTCTTGCCGGAGAAGAGTTCTCCGAGGACCTGGGTCTACCTGGATGGAGGCCCGTTGTAGCCTGGATGTCTGTGGTGATGGCACGAAGCAGGGTGAACACACAGCCCCACCTGTCACGCGTGAGGTGCGGAAAGTGGGTTTGCAAACCATGGGTGATGAAGACAGCAGGATGGAGTGGGTGCTGAGCAGGGATTAGGCTCTGGAACAGGGGTGTCCAACGGGGTGGCTTCCCTGGGCCACCGTGGAGGAGGAGGAACTGTCTTGGGCCACACATAATGTGCACTAACACCACGATAGCAGATGAGCTTGAACAAAAAGGTCACAAACTCACAATGTTTTAAGAAAGTTGACGAATTTGGGTTGGGCTGCATGTGGCCCGCGGGTTGGACAAGCTTGCCCTGGGAGTCAATAGAAAGCAGCAACAAAAATCTGGTATTGATTAAATATTGACTTATAGAATCATGGGAGTCATGGTTCAAATGAATGCCTCAGGAGAAAGGGAATTGTGTCTGTGTGTTTGGAGCAGGGAAGGGACTGCCAGTCTGCTCTGCAGTGTCCATCCACGGTGATCACCTTCTTATAAATGGAACTGATATTTTACTACCAATTTCTGACCCATAATTCCCCCCAAGTTAAATCAGCCTTTGCTTACGGAGCATTTCACCAGGTAGTCTGCCGGGCTCATCACTGGGCTGGCCAGACGGGCCGTTTTCAGAGGGACAGAAAACAACGGTCCTGTCTCGTTTCAAACGGGACGTCCGGTCAGCCTCGTCTCACGGGGCTACCCTCAAGGTGTCCATAGGCTGGCCGGACGTCCCGTCTGAAACGGGGCAGGACCGCTGTTTTCTGTCCCTCTGAAAACGGCCCGTCTGGCCAGCCTGTTTATAACGCTTGCGTTCGCGCGGTTGTTCTGCTGCGTCTCGTCTCGCTGCCGTGGTTCTGAGCACACGAAATCCCTCCGTTCTTCCTCCGGCCTAGCCGGGCTCCCTCCTTTGCCTCCACGTTTTAAAGCAGCCGCTGAGCTGACTTTCAAGAGTTCAGCGCCGAGGCGGAGCCGAATCAATCCTAAGGCTCTCGGCTCAGTAACAGCTCCGCACTGCCAAGACATCTGCTAAGTCGCTGTGGGCCGGCACTTCCCAGAACTCCTGCTCGGAACGACTCTGCCTTCCAAGTTGGAGAAATGCTTCGTTTTATGTCTGCCTCCTGGAAGGCTCAGTGCCTGTTACTACATGAAAGTCTCCGAGAAGTCCTGCAATAAAATAAGCTCTTCTAACTCGGTTTAAACATTTTCCAATCTTATTTGCCCATGGAACATGCCTGGAAGCAGCTGGTATTATTTTCAAAATTTTGGCTTAGTATCTATTGATTCCCATAGGATACACTATAGACCATGGTTTTTTTAAAGTATATACATGTATTCATTTTTATATACCCTGTAAGCCTCATTAATAGTGAATATTGATTGATATTTATTGAAGACGTGGTTGCTACACACACACTCGCATTTTAAAGGACCGTTCTAGGTTTATAGCAGAATTGACGAGACAGAAGTTCCCTATCAGTTCTCCGTATTAGTAGCGTCCTGCATTAGTGTGCTGCACTCGTCGTCATGAATGAACCGGTATCGATACATTATTATTATTTTAATCTCATTGACCTTTTTAGTGAGACATAATCGACATATAACCGATTCGTTTTAGGTGTCAACATAATTCAGTAGTTGTGTATATTGTGAAATGACCGCCACCATAAGCCTAGTTAACATCTGTCACCACACACAGTGACAAAAGTTCTTTTTTTCCTGTGATGAGAACTTTTCAGATCTGTGGTTCTCCTAGCAACTCTCACATATGCAATACAGTGTTACTGTCTGTATCGCTGTGCTGTAGATCCCTGTGACTTTATTTTACGACTAGCAGTTTATCCCTTTGGACCCCCACTTTGGTCCCTTCCCCCACCTCGGGCAACCACCAGTCAGTCTGTTCTCTGTACCACGGGCTTGCGTTTTTGTGCTTTGTAAAGATTCCACATGTCCGTGGCACCCTAAGCGTCTTTCTCTGTCTGACTTCTTTCACTTTGCATAAGGCCCGCAAGGTCTATCCAGGCTACAATGGCGGGATTTTTCCCTTTCATGGCTGAATAATATTCCATTGTGTGTGTACGGACGTACGTGTGTGTGTGTGTGTGTCACATTTTCTGATACATTATTTTTAACTAAAATCTGTAGTTGGTTCAGATTTCCTTAGTTTGGACCTAATGTCTTTTTCTGTGCTAGGGTCCCCTACAGAATCCATGTCACCTTTACTTGTCCTGTCTCCTTAAGCTGTGCTGGGCCCTGCCAGGTTCTTAGACTTTGTGTTTGATGACCTTGACAGTTTTGAGGACTGCTTAGGAATTTTGTAGGATTCCCCTCTGTTGGCCTTGGTTAGATGTTTTTCTCCGGTTAGACTGGGATGAGGGGTTTTTGGGAGGAAGGCCACAGAGGTTAAGTGTCCTTTCCATCCTGTCCTACCAAGGGTTATGCTGTGACCATGACTTACTGCTGTGGATGTTGACCTTGGTCATCTGGCTGACGTACAGGATTTCTCCCCCGCTGTCCCCATTCAGGACTGTACTCTCTGGGCGGAGGTCACACTGTGCAGTGCCCCCTGAAGGAGCAGGGACTGGACTTGCCCTCCTTGGGGACACGGGATTCTTCTGTACAGGAGATTGGCCTCGTCTCCCCCCATTTGTTGTCACGTGTTCATCTGACTGCAGACTCAGGAGTGTCAGGTTTTATGAAGCTAATGAACCGCAGTCAACAACGTGGGAGACGCTCTCCGTCCTTGACAGCCGTGCGGTTGGGGACGGGGCGCCGGCAGTGGGACAGGGCTGGGGGAGCCTTCCTCACACCCTGGAAGGGGATCGCACCGCCGACGCGCTGACACAAACCACACACGTAGTTTTGCAAGTTCACCGCCAAGTGCCGGGTGTAGAGAGGGGTCAGCTGGGAAGTCCGTTGCTGCCCGAAGGAGAACGGAGGCCGAGGACGAGACGAGAAGTGTGCGGCCCGCTGCAGGCGCCCCTCCTTCCCTCCCCGGACTCTCGTGTGAGCTGGGGGGAGAATTGAAAAGAACGGAGTAAGCGCTGTCCTTCCAGGGCTCCGGTGTGGCTTCTAGCCCTGGGCACACGGGTGTCCTTCCCTTAACTTACTCAGAGCCAGACGGCCCCATGCTGGCCGGGGATGGGTTTTCTGGTCGAGCTTAACAGGATGGTTTTGTTTTCTTTGCTGTGTGTGTGTGTGTGTGTGTGTGTGTGTGTGTGTACGTGTTTGCACACGCGCACGTGTGTATGTGCATGCGTGTGTGTGTATGTGTATGAGTGAGTGTGTGCGTGCGTGAGTGTGTATGTGTGTGTGTATGTGTGCATATGTGCACGTGTGTGTCTCTCTGTGCATGTGTGTGCACGTGCACGTGTTTGTACACGCACGTGTGTATGTATGTGCATGTGTGTGAGTGTGTATGTGAGTGTGTATGTGCACGTGTGTGCACACGTGTTTGCATACGTGCACGTGTGTATGTACATATGTGTGTATGTGTATGAGTGTGTGCGTGTGTGTGTGTGCACGTGTGTGTGCATGTGTTTGCACACACATGTGTGTATGTGCATGTGTGTGAGTGTGCATGTATGTGTGTGCATGTGCACGTCTGTGTGCACACGCGTTTGCATACGCGCACGTGTGTATGTGCCTGCGTGTGAGTGTGTATGTGTAAGTGTGTGCGTGCATGAGGATGTGTGTGTGTGTATGTGCATGTGTGTGTGTGCATGTGTGTGTGCGTGCACGTGTTTGCACATGCTCACGTGTGTATGTGCATGTGTGCGAGTGTGTATGTGTATGAGTGAGTGTGTGTGCGTGCGTGTGTATGTGTGTGCGTGCGTGTGCTTGCTGCAGACACAGAAAAGCAAACCACCGAACCTCTCCAAGGCCAAGGAGACATTCGTCAGACATTCCAGGAGGCTGCCGAGCGGCCTGCGATGCACCGGCCCTCACTATCTGCAGCTCCTGCCTCCGGGAAGCTGCCAAAGCGCCTTCCCCGCGAGCTGCTGCTCTCCGGTCCCTGTGCTGTGGGAGACAAACGTCCGGGAGGGAAGCCTTTTCCTTTTCCACGTCTGCTCCCGATGTCGCACGTGTCGCCTCCCTGTGCACACCTTGCTTGTCTTCTAAGCCTCCCTTGCTCTTGTTTCACATTGTTCTGAGGTTAACCTCCTTCCCCTCCTCCGGGAAGATACTGAGTTGGATGCACACACGGCCGTGTGTCACACGGTGTGTTTCTTACTCTGATGTCACGTTCACGTTTTACGTAAGACGAAGTGCACGCAGGCCGACTTCCAACGGTGCCGGAGAGGAAAAGGAAGGTCCCCTCCCAGCCCTGACGGTGTCCTCTCCCCAGGGACTGCTGTTGCTGTGCCAGTTCCCTGCGTGCCCTTCCGGAGAGAGGTGCTCTGTACGTGCAGTGTGCCCGGCCCCGCGCCCCGCTGCGTACACACAGAGCGGCGCGCCCAGACTTCCAGTCGGCCTCTCGGATTGTCCCCCTCCGGGTGCTTCTCCGGGTTTGTTCCTAAGTAGCTGCGCGGCTGCCCCCTTCTCTGCAGTAGTTGCCGGAGACTTCTCTGAGTGACTGGGTCACAGTCTCGCGTTGGTAACATCGTTTCCAGCCTTTTGCTAGGACCAGACGTGTCGTTTGAGACGGGACAGCAAACAGCAGTCCCGTCCCGTGTCACACAGGACGTACGGTCCGCCTCGTCCCACTGGGCTGCGTTCCAGGTGTCCGTAGGCTGGGACGGGACGGGACGGGACCGTTGCCTTCTGTCCCGTTGGGACGGGTCGGCCGGTACCGCAGGGAGCGTGGTGCGTGCGCCTCACCTGGAGCACACAGCCCCGGTTCCACTCCTTTTCGGTCCCTGCGGCGAGTGACTGGCGATGTTTCGCCTGGACCATCGGGTCTAAATGAAGTGGGAGAAGGCAGCGTGTCCACCGCCCCTCCCTGTGGGCGCCCCGGTGCGGGCTGGGGGTGTTTGGGAGACTCACCGGGGTGTGGGTTCGTTCGGAGGCGCCTTCTCCAAGCCTGCACCCTGCCCCGTTAAGCACGCGGACGTCGTGGGGCCTGCCGGGCAGTGTCCCTGTGGAGCTCAGCGACGGGGTCCGCTGGGAGTGAACCCCGACGTTTGTACCCGTCTTCCCAAGTCACCGAGGAGAGCCCTGCTCCAAGTTGTTTGTCACAGCAGTAACGCAGCAGACCTGAGCCAGCTTTCACCATGTTTTCAAAGCCCGGGGGTGACGACAATGAGCAGTTACCTACCGTCGGACCTGCCGAACCACAGAGCACCCTGACCTTTTCCACACCTGGGGGTGCCTGAACCTGCAAACACGCACTTTGCACGTTTCTCTCACAGACACTGTTGGGTTTTTGTCCGAAGTGCTTGAATCAGGAAAATAGGTTTCTCAGAAGGTTCTGAAGCGACTCTCCAGGGCGCAGCCCCCATCCTTCTGTCTGGGCTCCTCCGCCGGACCTGAGGGACGTCTCATGAGCTAAACCCCTGGTGGATAGCGGCACGTTGTCACCCCTGCGTCCGCGTTGAAGAGCGTGTTTTCCCTTTCACACAGGGTGCCCGCCACCCCCCGACCTCCGACAGTCCTTCAGACAGAGATCGGGGTCACGCAGCGACGAGCCACGAGACCAAACGCTCATTTCAGACGGCGGGGCGCCCGTCGTGACTTGGCTCTCTCTGTCCTCCCGCTGAGACTGTGAGACGGGCCCGGGTGGTGGTGCTTCGTCACATCATTTCCGGAGCCACTCTCCGGGCCAGGGCAGACGCCAGGAGGCCAGTGTTCTCTGTGGTCTGCTGAATTCACCAAGGGAAACTTCCAGTGCCCAGCCTTGGGGCTCCCCCGGGCCACCCGTAGCGTGCACGCACACTAGCGACACCTTCTCAAAGGGAAGAAAAGACAAGCACAAAGGTCCGTGCGTCATTTTGTCCTGTTTCAGGAAGGTTTTGTGCGCGCGTCGGGCCGTGTTCAGAGCCGTCCTGGCGGCCCGCGGGGCTCGGGTCGGACAGGCCGTCGCTTTAGGCGGAACTCCCCGGCTCGTTCTCCCTGCCCCGGCAGGCGCTCGCTGCGGGGCCGAGAGCTGTCCATCCACCCGACCCTCCAGGAGCCCTTCCCGTTGTAACCTGGACGACCGCCGGCCCGTTTAGAGGCCCTGCTGCTTGGTGGCGCTCCCCGGCCAGCGGGGGGCTGCTCTCGGTTGGAGCGACTGTTTTTGTTCTTCAGTCAAAGGCGAGGCAGGCGGCAGCCAAGCAGTGCGGAGAGGGCAGGTGGACAGGCTCTCGGGGGCCTCTGCGTTGGCCACCGAGCAGAGCGTGTCCCTTCACGTCATTGGGTTCCAACAGACGAAGGGAGGAACTAGACAGGCCCCCCAGGTGCCCCGCAAAGCCTCACCTGCTAGCGTGCCGCAGCCGCACAGGAAAACGCACCCCGTTTCTTCACATGTTTCCTTCCCAAAGCCCGTGCGTACCTGCAGGGGCTGGGGCTGGGGTTCCCCCACGAGCCCAGCGCCTGGCCCCCGGTGGCGATGCGAGCGGATGCATACGTACACCCTTTCCCAAAGAACGTTTTGGCCCCCCTCTGCCCTGGGCTGGAGGAATTAGTTGCCATGGAGTTAATCGTTCCTTAAGGAAATGAGTTCTTCTGTAGAAAATCTTCCGTGTTGGTACTTTGGCACTCTTATTTCTCTGTTTCTTATTTACTTCCTTATTTGTTTATTTGTAAAGTTAAACTGATTGGGGTGACATCGGTTAGTAAAATTACATCAGTTTCATGTGCACAATTGTACAGTGCTTCCTCTTTGTGTTGCATCGTCTTTGTGTTGCATCTTCTTTGTGTTGCTTCATCTTTGTGTTGCATCGTCTTTGTGTTGCATCGTCTTTGTGTTGCATTGTGTGCTCACCACCCAGAGTCAGTTCTTCTTCCATCATTTGATACTGTCACGTGCACGCGCGTGTGTGTGTGTGTGTGTGTGTGTGTGTTCGACACATACATTTATGAATATTCCACAGCTGATTAGGCTACTTTAAAATTCATGTAAGAAAATTTACTTATAAAAACATGTTTCCACCTAATGTTCATAACAAACTAAAGATCTGAACTATTTGGAGTTTAAGTGACATATGCCAATAATTTTATCTTTGAAAGGTGGTGAAACCAAGACAGTAAAAATGGGGAGTTTTTCTGCAGAAGTGAAGTAAATCCATAAAACTATGGGCTGTTGCCTTTGGCCCTGACCTAGGAACAAACAGCTGAAAGGCATGATTTTCATGATTACAGGATAGTGCCCGGGCAGAAGTTAAGCAGATGGGCCTGGAAAGCTGAAAAACAAGCACTTTTTAAAATGCATTTTTTGTGAGAATACCAATTACAGAATTTATGAGAGGATTTTTTTAGTTCTATTCTAAAGTGAAGTCCTACATACTGAAATTTAAAATGCTGATAAGTGCAGATAAATGGAAAATTTTTTAAAAGTTGCAAACCCTTTATCCAGTCACAGCACGGTTAATTTGGTAATGTAATTTCTTTCTCACTTGTTTTTCTCTGCAAAAGCCGAAACATTTTTTTCTCAATCAGTTACTGGTTCCTGCACTCATTGCCTCATGCTCCTTTGGGGCACCCTTTTCTAAGAAGCCTTTGGGGGGGGTCCCCTTGTTGCATGCCTCTGTCATCTTGGAGGTGTGTTTCAATGTTGCCTGTCAGTCCACGTTCATCCTAGGTGCTAGGGTGCACGCAGCATGCATCGATGACCACGTGTTCCCTTAGCGCTGTCCCAAACATACGGGTTGTCTGAGAAGGTGCCTTCCATGCAGCTGTCCTGGCACAATGACCTCATACGCTGTGGTAACTTTTGTAGAATTTACTTTTGACCTCTGTGGTCTCTGAAAGGCTCCAGACTCACTCTAGACACCAGGAAGGTATCAGATAAGATTTTTAACAAGGCTCCGAACCTGAGACCCAATGCGTCAGGAGTGGGGCCAGCATGCGAGTCCCTGGGCCTTGAATTAAGGTAATAATTACTTAAAACAGGAATGATTAACAGGAAAGTCCTTTGGAAGGAATGTCAGGAATCTGTACTCCAAAGCCCAGCACATTCTGACGGCCTCTTTCTGATAAGGCGGTGTGGGCCCTCGGTAGTAACCGCCTGTGTGTGTTTCCACCTGTAGTGATGAATCACCAGCACCAGCCGCAGATGGCCCCCAGTGCCCTGAGCCAGCAGAGCCACCCGGCCCCGAACCCGCCCACCGGGCTCATGACGGTGCCCAACGCGCTGACCACTCAGCAGCAGCAGCAGCAGAAACTGCGACTTCAGAGGATCCAGATGGAGAGAGAAAGGATCAGAATGCGCCAGGAGGAGCTCATGAGGCAGGTATGGCCTCCGCGATCTTGCCCGGGGCGGGGTGTGTGGCCACGGTGGCTGATGGCCGAGGGGGTAAGTAGCTGCTAGCCATCAGGGTAAATCTTTCTCTGAAAGCAGTAAAGGCCCCAAACCCCATGAGTAGAGTCCAGTCCCTTCTCCCAGCACCTGCCTGCACTGTCTTCAGGGCCACCCTAAGAGCCCGAGGACCAGCTGTACTAGCACGGCTGCCTTGGGCTTGCACTGCTCATCTTTAGAACATAGGAAAGCTTGTGTTCCAATTATGAGGGGAGCCCCCCTAAAACCCAAAATTTCCTTCTGGAGGGCGGGCCCCTTGTAGCACAGGCTTTCCCGCTGGGTGAGTGTTCTAGGAACCCATCTGTATCTGGGCACCAGCGGGCGTGGTGGTGAGAGGCTGCGTTCAGCTTTCGTGAAAAAAAAATTTTTTTTTTGGAGACTCATCGTGTGTGCCCATGTCATGATGGTGATGGACACAGACACCGTGCAGCGTGACGACGCACCTGCCCACACTGCGCTGAGTGCTCAGCAGTTTGTGAGCAAAAACCAGCATGACCCCCATGTCCCACCCTCCTATTCACTTGATCTCGCCCTGAGTGACCGTTTTTTGTTTCTGATGAAAAAAATCCTCAAAGGGAGACGGTTTGCCGATGTGGAAGAGGTGACACAAAAAATGACAGAAGCACTAAAAGGCATCTAAGTTGAAAGTTTCCAAATCTGTTTTGAGTCATGGGAAAAGTGTCTCGATAGGCGTACTGCATCCAACGGGGAGTCCTTTGAAGTGACTGACGTTTAAACATGTGAGAATAAATGCATAGTTTTTAATAAATAAATTCTGGGGTTTTCTGGGTCCCCTCCTCGTAGAGCACACGGACCGGCTATCCTATCATGGCTGCCTTCGGCTTCCAGTGCTCATCTTCAGAGAGAAGGAAAGCTTATGTTCTAGTTACCTGTTGGTTATCTATTGCTTTGTAACAGGTCATTCCAACATTCAGTGGCTTAAAACATTAGCCATTTTATTACATCACACAGTTTTGTGGGTCAGGAATCTAGGCAGGGCTCTGCGGGTGGTTCTTCTGCTCCACCTGGTGGTGACTGAGGTCACTTAGTGGTGTTCTGCTGCTGGGTAGGCTAGCCTGCAGGGTCCAAGATGGCTTTACCCAAGAGTGTGGCACCATACTGGGAGAGTGGGCTCAGCTGGCACTAAACCCTGGAGCAGGCACATGTGGCATCTCTACCATGGCAACCTCAGAGCAGTGGGACATACTGCATAGCAGCTTGGGTCTCCCCGAGAGAATATTTCAAGACACAGTGTCCTAGCATCTGGTGCTGGAAACTGTCACAGAGTCACTTGGGCCGTATTTTCTTGGTCAACGCAGTCACAGGGTCCCCTAACATTAGAGCAGACAGCAGAGGGCGTGTTTCGTGGAAGAAATGACGAAGAGTCTTCAACGACGTGGTGCGTGAAAAAGAGGGGAAACTGAGGAAGAGTGAGCGAGGCAGATCGTTTGCACAGGGACTCCGACGTGCAAGGTCATTGGTCAAGGCAGTCAGCGGTGGGTCAGGCTCAGTGCTCTGCCTCAGAGATTGAAAATCAGGAGAATCCCTGAAGGAATCCACAGTTTGCTCCTTGCCTCAGGGGCTCAGTCGATTCAGGAGCATCTGTGTTCAGGTCTCTGCAGCGTTGCTGGCTACATTTTGGGAGGAAAACTTCAGGTTATCGTTGAGACTCTTCAGACTTTGCTCGATGACTCACACGAAGCCAGAGGCACGGATAGCTTCCTTCCACTGGATTTTACGGAAATGAGTAGTTTGAACTGTTGCAGAGAGCTTTCTTACAGGGTCTGAGGGCATTAGAGTAAATGCCATTTTTTCTTTTCTGATAATATAAAAAAATAGACATTGACCTCTATAAATGAATAATTTCTCATCAAAAAAATTCCAAGAGATAAAGCATCTATGCTGTGTGGGCCTTCAAAAACACGGTGACTTAAAGTAATTCCTTAGACATCGTCTTTGAATTTGAGGAGAATAACTGTAAATCGTGCTTTGTTACTCACTTGAACCACCCTCCAAATTTGAGGAATCCAACTTTACAGAGTAACCACAGTCGAGCCTTTTCCCCTGAGGGTTTGTGCCTGCACTTTCATGGTTATTTCAGGGTAACAGTTGTTTATACTGTTTTTAGATAAACAGTATCATGTTTCTCAGCAGGAGGTAATTGTGTAATTGTTTTCTGTCTTTGGAAAACAATTCCATCTGGTATAATTTTCTATTTGATAATATAAATGAAATAATCCTATAGTGCCATGGGTAGGTTTTCTCTGAGTTTTATAGTTAAATGAGCTTTCACGAGCTGTTTTGCTTCCTTATACAAAGCCATAACCGCTCCGCAAAGAATGGCCTGCTGGTCAGTTTCTGCTGCTTTCTTGTGCCCCACCTCCTTCTTTCCCACAGAAAGTATTTCTGAAAAGGGGTGGGGAGAAGTGCCCCAGATTGTTTCCTCTCTTCCAACCCCGAGGTGCCTTTGAACTAGAATGAAGCACGGGTGGTTCATGTTACAGCAATGCCAGCCAAGTTCCTTAAATGCGGATTCCTAGGGGCTGGGGAATTGGGTGCGTTTTGCTGCCTCAAGGTCGGTAATCCCAGGGACAGTGGGAGAGAAAAGCTGTCCCCATTTGTTCACATAGTTCTGCTTGGGCAGGGTGTGTGTGTGCGTGCGTGTGTGTGTGTGTGTAGCTAGGACATGAAATGGTGGATGGTCATTGTTATGTTATTTTTATTATGGACGATCAGAAAGGTCTGAAGAGACTTTTTAATTGTGGAAGATTTTGTTTCCCCCTCCAGAAGCAGCCTGGACCCCAGTGTCCAAGGTGTTATTTAAGGCTGTACAATAAGTGGCGTTGGAGTGTTCTGGGACAGTTTCTGGGGCACCTGCCAAGACGCCTGGTGGCTCAGGTGTGGATTACGTCTGTCATCTTGCTTGGGCTTCCTCCTTGTTTCCTTTTGGTGCTATTCGGCCTCACGCTTTGCACGTAAGTCAGGGCAGGGCAGGGAAACAGATTGGTGGTCCCGGTGAGGGTTGGCTCACCTGTTAGCTACCTCCCAGCACCTGGTAGGAAGGCACAGGGGTGGAGCAATGGGTGGCCCTGATGAGGTCTGAAGATGCTCAGCAGACTGCCTGTGTTCATCTGCCCCACTCCCCCATGTCCTCAGTAGTCAGCCACCACGTGGATGTCCTTGGTCACTGGGCAGTCACTCCTGTGGCTGTCTTCTTGTGTGCAGGAGGGCTCTGGTGGCATAGCTTGTCTCCCCAGGGTCTGTGCTCGAGCTCCCTGTTGTTCTATCGAGGGAGAATTTCCAGGAGAATGTGTGTGTGTGTGTAGCTAGGACATGCTACAATGCTACATTGTAGGGACCCTTCCTGTGATTTCTTATCTCTGCAGTAAGTACATTTAGCAAGGTGATGCATTTATCCCCGAATTCTTAGGAAGTCATCGCTACTTGATGTATAAAAATACATCATTCTTAAATATGTGATGAATGTGAAAAGCTCCTTATACATGATATAAAATATCCCGTTTCATTTCTACTCCTCCTCTCCTTCCTCCTTCCGTCTTGCGTGCCACAAGTCCTCTAGTCTGTGTGGGGAGAAAGCCCCTCCTCGGTCCTAGTTACACAGACTGAGCGATACCTCACAGTGCCCAGGGCTCCATGTCACTTCTCTGTCACCGAAATCATGTCGGGATAGGCACAGCGTGAACTGGGGGGAAAGCTGAGATTATAGGTCTGAAGTGAACCCCATGATTTCAGGATGGAAACAAGCTTTTGCGTTTTTCTCCTTGATCACCTCCTTTTTTATCCAGCCAGTATTTATGTAGTGGGAGATAATGAAAAGGTAAACGGGACATAGCTTGCCCTCCGACACCAAAATGGTTAAATTGAATCCGAATTCTCGGCTAGACGGGTGAATTCAAACCATCTCCTACTTCATGGGGTCCCAGGGGCTGTTTTTGCCTGTCATTACTGGAGTAGAGCCCAGAGACACCAAAGAGTTCTGTGAAAGTGAGAATAAGATGCTGCTACTTTGTTTGTTTTATTTGTTTATTTGTTTGTTTTTCTAGTGGCCCCTCAGGCCAACACGTTGACTGACGCTACAGAATAAGGTTCAAAGGGCCAGAGGTTTGGTATTTCCCCCATTAAGAATCTTCTGAGCAGGAGAGTTTCACTAAGAATGGTCCCCACAATGTAGCATTAGCTGCTGCAGAAGCAGGTTAACAACTATTATTATATTCGTATCTGATCATGCATGAACTATCTCAGAATGTGGCAGGTGCCCTTACGGGGCAGGTGCCACGCGTGTGAGGGGGAGCCCAGCCAGGTCTGCAGTAACGGCTTTGCTAACTGCAGAGGTCGCGGGTATCCAGGAGATACACGCATGACTAGCATGTGCTGAAATGCAAAAAGGAAAACAATGAAAAGCACTGCAAATAGAGTAAATTACATGATTTTAAAACGTATTCTCGGTTGCAATCTAGAATTTATTAAATAAATACGTAACAGTATTTAGGAAAAGGGTTTGTTTAGACCTCTCAGACCAGCCGCTACCTCCACAGGGTTAAGAAAGTGGATGTTTGCCTGCCCAGGTACTGTGCAGAGTGAACGTGCAGGAAAGACCTCCTCCACGGTCTGTGATAACGAGACTTGGATTTTTGCCGAATTTCCCAAAAGGCTGTGAGGCAGCCTGGGTTCATCAGAGAGATGGCAACCCTGTAGACAAGTGAGCCGTCCCCATTGAGGTGATACTCCCTGGTCTCTTCATATTAAAAAAAAGAAAAAAAAAAAAATAGAAATTAGGATTCAGTTGGTAAAGATTTCTTTTTAAGTAGAAAAAAATAAGGTTTTAACTTTTAAAAATAGAAGACAGTTGTTTCTTTTTCTTTTCTTTTCTTTTTTATTTTTTGTTTTCCTGATGGAGATAAAAGAAAGCGTATTGCTGAAAGGAGCCAGACCCCAAAGGGCCACGTAGTGTTTGATTCTATTTATGTGACATTCTGGGAAAGGCAAAGCTATAGGGACAGAGAACAGCTGCGTGGTGGCCGGAGGAGGGTCTGACCGCCTGGGGGCAGGGCTAGGGAATTTGGGGGGTGGGTAAGGGCATCTCATTGTCTCCTTATCCTGGTGTTGAAACTGCTTGTATTTGTCCAAGCTCTGAACAGTGTGGCAATGAAACAACAACAAAGACAAAGCACAGTCACTACAGAAAATACTTCCAAGTACTCAAAACAAACCCCAAAACAAACAAGGAAGAACGTCCTAACCGCTGGTCTCCTCACCTGGGTGGAGCGGCCGCGAAGACGATGATTTCTTTGCAGCCTTTGTTGTCTGGATCTGTGTGCACCCTTCCTTTTTCAAGACGAAATCGGCGGCGTATCACCCTGCTCCCGTGTTAGCTCCCCTTCCCGACGTGTGCTGGGAAGTCATTTCTGCGTCCGGCAGTGCGGAGGCCGCGCGGTGACAGGGACAGAAGTGTGTCCGAAGCTGCCTGGAGCTCTTCCCACCATGGGGGCGAGACGGGAATTTTAAAACCCCAGGAGCCACACAGGCGCCCCGACTCTGGGCTCTTCTGCCGTTACTGCCTGCAGCTCAGCCCCGTGTTTGCTCCGCACGCTCACGGGCCCGTGTGTCGCTTTACCCAGTGACACGGAAGGGTTCGGGGAGACAGTGAGAAATGGGCCTCTCGGTCCCGGTGTCCCATCCGAAGGAACGATTCCTGGACGTGCAGACAGACTCCCGGCTCCGGTCTGAGGAGAGTGCCTTGTTTTCACCTGTATTGTTCGTTAGAACGTGAAGCAGGGGGCCTGTTAGCCCCCGGGCCTGGAAGACTTGGGGGAGAAGCCTGCAAGCCCCCTGCCCCTTCTGGGGTGGGGGCTGCGTTGTTGAGAAACCATCATGGTCCCCGGGCAAACTCAGCATTGTCCCTACCCCCCATCCTTCCCTTAATTGGGGCTCGCTGGCCAGGAGAGTGCAGCTTGGCACACAGAAACGCTGACTCAGCCCGGCCAACGGTTGCCATGGCAACGGGGAGGTTTGGGCTCCGCTGCGGAATTCTTCTGGCGGGGCTCACAGACTTCTTCTGGGCTTGAAAGCCACAGCCGGGCCCACGGCGGGCCAGCTGGCCGGCCGCTCGCAGCCGGGCCGGACCGTGGACACACCCAGCAGCCCGCCGCTCTGGTCCAGGGGCCCGTCCTGAGGTCTGTCTGCTCTTTGTCACGGGAAGAATGGCTCTTTGCAGAGGTGAAGCATGTCCCCTCCTAGCAGGCCATGAACCATGCACACGGCAGCTCGTTTCACCAAGTCTTCCCTTTGGGACAGAAGCTGCCCTTGAACTTTCAGAAAAACATTCCCTAGAATTAGTGTCGGGGCTGACGGCAGCCTGAGAAGCCGCGTCGTCCTACCACCACGGAAATCCCCCTGGAGCTGCCTGGCTGTTCAAGTTCATTCATTCTTTGTTCAACACAAGTTCCAGACGCTCAGCTCACTGCAGCGCAGCCGACACACAGGCTCGGTCCCTCCCCTCCCAGGGCTTCCATTCGAGCTCCCAGCAGGCATTTGACTTGCCTCCAGGTCCCAGAAATCTTTGTTTGCTACGACGGCCCGGTGTCCTCTTGTTGTTGAGGACTATCATCAATTCACGTCTTTTCAGAAGGACCCTTGGAGCATGTCGTGAGTTGAGCACGTGTTTCTGAACGGAGCGTCGCCGAGTTTGCGCACAGTAAGAGCGGTAGCTTATTTCTGGTCTAATAGGGTCTCCCAGGTACGGAGAGATAGCCCTCTTCAAAGGCCATGGAGCGTTTGTGTGTCTGTTTTCCCGGTGAAGAGAGTGTCACGGAAAAGTGCTGGGACTCTAATACAATATCTAAATAACAAGCTTTCCCTTCCTGTGATTCTAAGGGACAACGGAGATTACAGAATGGCACAGCCTTAGGGACGCCCCGAATGCTGAGGGTCGTGGGTGACGGTCATTACAGACCCAACACGGGTGTTCCCGGAAGTGTTCGGGTCTGACTGTTCCTTTACGGCGACAGCCGTCCTGGCAGCTGGGTCTGTGTGGGGCGAGTCAGAAAGGGAGGCTCCAGGAACCGGGACCACGACGTTCTAGAATCGTCTCGTACCAGAGTTAGCAAGCAGTTTACATCAGGAATCGTTTTCTGTAAAGGAGGTGACTAACTCAGTCTCCTGCCTCTGACGTCCCTCGGGGTCTTGGCACAGGGAGGGCTACGTCCCTGCACCAGAATAACCGTTTTTAAGGGGAGGATTTCAAAACACGGTCTTCATTTCATTTCTGTTTCTTTCTTTGTTTCTCCGCACGCACCCCACCCTTCATAATGGAAACAATTCAGCCTGCTGTTTTCGCAGGGTTCCCTGGCCACACACACACACTTGGAGGCGGCGGGGCACCCTCCCGGGAGGTGACAGTCACCTCCGGTGGGCTTTGCGGTGCATTTGGGGCGCGGTCCGCCGAGGCTTCCACCGCCATCTCCCTTCTTGCGTCCTCCCCTGGAGGATCGTGCAGGCGAGGCCCACGGGCAGCTGGAAGAGAAGGAGGAGCTTTGGGGCTTGTGTCCAGGGCCACCTCCAGCTCACATATCAGCCCTTGCATACCCCCGTCCCTCCATCCCTCGGCCTCCCCCTGTCTGCGCACCGTGGAGTGTGGCGGCCACGAGCCCTGGCTCCGGAGCCAGATCTTGGGGAAGCTGCCTCGTTTCCCTCCCGTGGGGATGACATGGGCCATGCAGGTGCTCAGAGCAGGGCGTCACGCACATGAAGCGACATGCAAACCCGAGCTGGCAGCCTTCTGAGACGTTTACCACCGCCGGAGGTCCACGCTGGGCACGGCCTCACCCCGCGGGGTGCCACGTTCTCGGTAAACGCACTTTCCGGTCCTTGTGCCAGCCTGGCAGGCGGACTCAGGCGGACGGACTCGGGAAAGGGGGCGAATGTAGTGCCGGGGGCGTGGCCGGAGGGTAGGCCGGGGGCGTGGCCGGAGGGTAGGCGTGGGGCGTGGCCGAGCGGGGATTTGAGCTCCGCTCTCCTTCCCAGACGTGTGACTAGCACTTGACCTTTCACCGCGGTGGCCAGGCCCCCCGGGGACTGCGAGGAGCCCGTTTCACCCCTGGATGGACTTCTCCCTAGAAGTTGGCCTTGAATCTGGGGTGGGAGAGACGTTCCTTTTGTGGCACGGTCCTCCATGAACAGTTTGAGAGCCCAGCTGGGCCCCGGAAGCCTCTCGTCTGGTTAAACACCCCCCCCCCCCAACTTCCTAGGACAGACGTGTCACCCAGAGCCCGCCCATCCTGATTCTCCTCTTCTGGTCACTCGTTGTCAAGACCTCAGCAAAGTGTAGAGCGGAAACCGGGGTGCATCCTTGCACTTGGAGGTCGACTGGAGCATGGTGACCTGCTCCGTGAGATGGAAAGGAGGTTTGGGACATGGGGCCACGGGCGGACGGAACCCACAGTCTGGGCCCTTGCCTGGCCTGTCCTGTTGGGTCCTCCCCTCTGTTATCCTTGGGGCGGCGGGGACCTGCCCTGCCTGTGCTCTTCACGGCTGTATCCCTGCTGCTGACGGGGCTGGCAGTCTCCGTACTGTTTGTTAAAAAAAATAAATGACGGAATAAATGAAGGGATTGTCGTGGGGTCTCAGGAAGTCATCTGACTTGGATTTGGAGCTGGGATAGGGGTGATGGCTTTAAGACAAAGCCTGAAGCCCGCAGGAAGGGCTGCTTGGTGGCCAGAGGAGGCGTGCTTTGGGAGACGCCGGGTTCAGAGCCCCGCGGACGTGTTTGTTGAGGAGCTCAGGGCCGCGGGAGGGGGAAGGGAGCGGCCGGCTGTGGTGGTCACGATGGTCAGGAAGGCACCGTGACAAAGGGGGGCAACGGAACCTCGAACGCTGGGTCCCATTCGGCTGGATGAAGGGGCACCCAAAACACGAAGGAGGCTGGGGCACTGAAGACTGGCTTGTGAGGACGGGGTGGGTGGGCATGGAGGTGCAGGGCACGCTGGGAAGGGAGCTGCAAGGACAGCCATTGAACTTGAGTGGGTGTGGGCAGTGACAGACGGACCAGGGGGCTGCGTGTGCCTGCAGCTTGCCGTTTGCTGTTCTGCCTCAGGCAGAGGGAGCTGGGGACAGAGCACAGGGTTAGGGCAGTGCCACCGTCACCTTTCTGAGTCATGTCCCAGACCAGCCTTGGCCAGCTGTCTCCATGTCCATGTCCATGTCCTTAGTCCAGGGTCTCCACCTTTTATCTTTGCTTCCGCTGGGTGAGCTCCAGGGGTCTGGACCACTGCTTGTCGGGCAAACAGAAGTCACGTGTTTGCCTTTCATTGCTGCCCCACTAGGGCACTGGGCGTCACGTGGCAGCCAAATTCCCCGTTGAGCCTGGGGTTTAATTTTCTACCTAAATTTATTATCGTTTCTTCTTCTTCTTCTTCTTTTTTTTTTTTAAATCCTCCCTTGTTTGGATGGGCATGTGTGAGTGACATTAGTTCTTTTCTTTCACATCCTTGGATTTTGTGCTGCCTTTTTATTCAATTCATGAGCAGAACTAATAGGAAAATATTTTTATTAAAAAAAAGGCTAGACTTTTAAAAAGTCTAACTATGGAACATATATTATAAAATATAATGAAGTGAAATGAAACTTCGTACCATTCTCCATTTAGATGAAAAACTTAACGCTATACAAAAAAGCTTACAAGACCTCTCATTATTTACAAAAAGAAAATGTTGTCTTAGCCTCGCTGACTCCTCAGGGTGAATGTCACACTTTGGTTTAATCCTTGCAAGGTGACAGTGGACCAATAAGAAGTGTCACACACCACACCCAAAGTGGATTCGTTCCATGCAAGGGTGTGAGTTTTAAGATGGTGTATTTTTTGGTTTTGCTCTTGTTTTCTGGGGTCGGCATGCAGAACACGAGAGAATAATAATGTTTCATTAACACTTACTAAGGGACCCTGCAAGGCACTGTTCTAAGCTCCTATGTGTCACCTCACTTCATTGTCACTTCGGCCCCGTTGGGTAGATGCTGGTATTACCCTCACTTGACTGATGAGGGACACAGAGGTTAAAGGGGTGGCGGGGCCATGGTTCGAGCCCTGCCATCCTGCTCCTGACCGTTCTGCCTTTGTGGTCATCCTCTGTGCTGGGAGCAGGGATGTTCGGTGGGATCAGTACGTGAGGACGGAGTTGGGATTACAGCGTAGGCTGTTACTTCTCTCACATTCGTGGTGGAAGATGAGAACTGCATGTTCTTAGCGTATTTTTCCTGCCGTTACTAATTACGGTTTAAAATATTTCCGTTTGAATTACAGTAATATTTTTTCATTTAGTTGTTGCACGTGTATTTATTGAGCACCTACTACATGCCTCGCTGGTCTAGGCGGTGGGGATGCAGGGGAGTGAACGTGGTGAAAAAGACGGTCTCCGTCACGGAGCTTACATTCTGGTGGGAAAGACAGACAGCAGATGCTTACGTTGCTATGGAGACAAGTGCATGCAGTCTTGGAAGCGTTGCACTTGGAGGAGACACACAAAGTGAGGGAGTGGGCTTTGGGAAGCTCTGACGAGCGTGTCACACGCACAGGGGACCGTTGGTACAGATGCTGGCAGCGGGGGGCCGTGGGAAGGCGTGAGTGAAGGGAGCGTGTCAGAGCCAAAGGATGGGAAGTGACAGGGCTGTCAGGCCAGGTGTCGTGCGCCCCCAGGTAGGGAGGTTTACAGCTGGGGGCCACCATGATTCTTCCTGGGGGTTGCTGTGCGGAATGACCTGGGACCCAAGAATAACCGTGGAGGGAGCGTGGCCCATGTAATAACCCTCTAACTCAGACTAGCCCGGTTCGTATTCCCAAGTTCCCGTTCAGGTGCATCGCGCACGCTTCGTGTGCCCTCTCACGCCCGTCCTGTGAAGGCGCAGAGCGACGCGGTGCGGCCCCTGCAGACCGGACGTCACATCGCGCTGCGTGGGAAAGGACGCGGGTGCTCACGCAGGGGCCCTCATTATCCCTAATTTAGAATAGAGGAGACGTGGGTGAAACGGCACCGTGAAACGTCTTCCCTGATAGACACCTTCAGCTCTGATGACTGAACACGGCCCTTTTGAAGTTCATTTACATTTTTAGTCACACACGAGTGTTCTTTTAAAACTCTGTATTGTATTTATTTGAAAGATGCCACAGGAGTCGTTTCCATGAGGGGGAAAGGTTAGAGCTACGTATTTTGTATCTAGTTGCTGATATTTGTTCTTCTAATGTAAACTTTTTTCATAGCATGTATTATTTACAGATGGCAGTTCATATACATTATATATATAATCTATTTTTTTTAATTCCCAGAAATGATTCTTATATTTAAACTCAGGCCAATTAGAAAGTGCAATTTCAATCAATATTCTTAAGACGAGTAGTGATGAGATTTTGTCAGATATAAAGAAATGTGGCCATTTCTTTGACTTGAATGTCTAAAAGGGTATCAATTTGAGGGGTAGACCCTGCATTTATTCATAGAGTGGGGAGACTGGAATATTCTAGCTGACGTTGATTTTTTTGGACAATGAAGGTTATAATCCAAAGGATCTTTGCATTTGCCGTTTATAAAGAACTAGAAATGATATCATGAAGTTGGTGACGTCATAATGTCATTCAAACTGCGGTTGGTGTGTCTGAGTGTGCCTGAGGGGTTGGTGGGCTCACGGCTCCTCACACCCGGTTCTGCCCCTGTTCTTCTGTATGAGGTCTTTACTCGCCAACCAAAGCTTAGAGAATACAGTTCCCAACGCACACGGCCTGCGTGCAAAACAGCTGTGGGAAAATAATTCAGTTTTTCTCAACTTACTCAGAAGGTATTGCTGAGATTTGGATTATGGACTAAAATAATCTCTTTTTTTTACATCCATTTTGTCTGTGTGCTTGTTTGCTGTTTATGGATGAACTGAGTAACATTTATGTTAGTTAAGTAGCCTGATGGTTTGCAATTTGGATGAGCGGAAGTGAACCAGGAGTCCTGCCTCACCAGGGTATTTATTTCAGGCGACGTTAGCAAGGCGGTTTTGCATCAGTCGGGCCTCGCACAGTTTAGAGGAGTCATGCTACCGTAACTCCCAGTAACAGCACAATGAACTCTAGTGACCGAAGGTTTTGGCAGCCGATGACTTCACCAGGCTTGTCTAGACGGCAGCTACTCTCTAAAATCATAGCCTGCTAGGGCTGGGACAGATCTGACACGGATACTGTCACGGAGATGGCCTCAGTGTTTAGCCGTGGTGTTGGGGTTTGAGGGATGGTGAGACCCCTGACTTCAGCCTGGGAAGTCGCAACGGATGGGCATACGTGGGGGGAAGGGCCTCACGTTGGTTTGGGGTGCACGTACAAGAAGAGAAGTCTTCTGGACACAGCAGCAAATTCGAAAGGAATCTGATGTCTGGTCACGTTCGTCAAAATGGGAGCGTCCTCGGAGGTCGTGCCAAGAGGAAGTCATTGCTGTCAAAGCCGTAACCTTTGGATCGACCCTCCTGGGCCAAATGATGCTGGCTTACAGAACCGTAATGCTGCGTTCTCACGTTTGCTAATGAAATGCAGATGCTTGCCGACAGCTCGTCAGCAGTGGGGTTTGGACAGGGACAGCAGGGTTCCCCAACCTTCAGCCATGTCTGTCAAGTCGGCGAAATACTGAATGAGACAGGAGAACTGATTGACTGACACACGGGTTGCTTTGCTCCTCCGGCTGTTGATGTCACACTGTGGGTGTGACTTTGTGGACAGCCTGAACGCTGCCGGCCCACAGCTTTACTGGCCGGGAAGAGGTGCAGACCAGAGTGTCCCCGCTGGTCTGGAGGACTCGGTGCCTTCATTGATTTGAAATAGGTCTGAGCACGGGGGCTGAAAATCGCCGTGTCTCTGAGACCGCGTCTCCAGAGGCCTGTGTGAGACTGGGGCATCTAAACGGCTGGGCGGGTGGAACGGCTGGCTCGTAAGTCCTCCGAGGGCAAATGTCAGCGAGCGTCTCCTTAGCTTTGTGGATGGAGAACGCGACTTGTGCCTCTGGGCTTTCTTCAGACAGAGAACACTAATGATTTCCTAGTCATCTTGATTTATTAAGAGCGTTTTTGTATCTGGTTTAAAGTCTTCTTGTGAACTATGGAGAGGGGACCCCCCCAAAACTGAGATGTATTTATACAACATTGTGTACTTATCCTCACACAGTTAAACGTCAATCACCTTCGGAGCACTCCCCGTTGGATGCAGTACACCCATCGACATGCTTTTTCCGCGGCTCAAAACAGTTTTGGAACTCGTCGACTTAGATGCCTTGTAGGGCTTCTGCCATATTTTGTTTCACCTCTTCCACATTGGCAAAATGTTTCCTTTCCTTTGAGGACTTTTTAATTCGAGGAAACAAACAAACAAAGAAAAAAGTTGCTCAGGGTGAGATCAGTTGAATAGGGAGGGTGTGGCCCGGGGGTCAGGCCATTTTTGGTCAAAAACTGCTGAGCACTCAGCGCAGGGTGGGCAGGTGCGTTGTCATGCTGCACGGTGTCCTTGTCCATCACCATCATGACATGGGCACACGCGGTGACAGAGTCTCCAAAAACAATTCACTGACGCCACACGCAGCCTCTCACCACCACGCCTGCTGGTGCCCGGATGCAGACAGGTTCTAGAACACTCCCCCAGCAGGGGAGCCTGTGCTACAAGGGGCCTGCCCTCCAGAAAATAGCTCCAGGATTTTTGGTTCTCCCCTCGTACTTTGCTCTGATCCTCCTGACTGAGGGAGTAACTCTTGCGTCTCCCTCTCCCTGTCATTTTTGCAGGAAGCTGCCCTCTGTCGACAGCTCCCCATGGAAGCCGAGACCCTGGCCACGGTTCAGGCTGCTGTCAACCCACCCACCATGACCCCAGACATGAGATCCATCACTAATAATGGCTCAGATCCTTTCCTCAATGGGTAAGTTAACATTCAGGGGCCACTTACCTTTGCTTTCTTTATTTTGTGGTCTAGAGCATTGATCCCCAGGCGGCAGGCTGCATGTCCCCAGGGGGTACGTGCTGGGCTGTTCTGGGCTACGTGAAAAATAATCAGTCATGGCGATAAATGAAGTAAAAAATTGCAGAACGTTAGTTATAGAAAAATAAATGTTGAGTTTGAATCACCATTCATGGAGACACTTCAAAATCAGATCACATTGGGGAATGATGATGGGTGAGGGTGTGGCCATGAACCCTCCCCCCAAACTGTTCTTCTACCAGTCATCATGCACAGTTCCAGAATAATCCATTTGCAACATTTCTAGAACTTCCCCAAACATATATATACATCTGTCGCCAGACTGATCAGTTTAGTTACTGACTGAGTAGAAGTAGTGTGTTGTCTTTAATCGTGATTCTTTTCAAGTCATTTTTTTATTTAGTCTTTAACGTAGTTCCGTTGTTATTGCCCATGATTTCTGAGCCTGTCGGCTACAGCTCAGTGGTTGAAAGCCGGAACGGTTCAAAAACCCAAACGTCACGTGGATTCTAACCCGTCGCCACGTACCTCTCAACACGTGTCCGCAGCTCCGAGCACCCCCACACCGGGAGGCAGTGAGAAGGGGCGGCCTCAGGCACGCACAGAGGGAAGGACAC